>CM077264.1:15281313-15443813 GCA_039654775.1 Spinibarbus caldwelli | reverse complement strand
AATATTACTCGTATCCCTTGTGCCTGCTTAAGATTGCACAGTTGAATGGGCTCTTCACTGCTGGGCAGCATGTAGACTGTCACATTTCATTATAACTCATTGCTGTGTTGATGAACAAACTAAAAGAGGTAAAACAGAGATGTATTTTTTACAGAAAATAAGGTTGCAAATCCTGATGTCTAAGTCTGCCAGAATGGTGAACTTACTAATGAACTTGATGAGGAGCAAATTATTGTACTTTTCAAATGTATCTTATATTTATTCGCAGATTATTTTGTTATAGCATAGTAATTTTAGAGAATTGTTCTGTTGACACTGTGGACTTGTAAAGTCACTATCACTGTATGTAAAAGAAAAAGCCTTTATACTTCGATTTGACTTTATCTTTGTTAATTTGTTTCATACTTTCTTTCGTAGTTATATAAATAAACTTTTTAACATTGGATTCATCGTCTCATTTGTCTTTTGATGAAATTAGTGTGCTGTTTACACCAGCAAACCAATTTACAGAGACTTTTATAAAAAAAAAAAAAATTAATGCTAAGAAGAGGGAAAGTGTTACATGAACATAAAGTGATGAAAAAGTGTTTAAAGTGTGATTAAATAAAAAAAATTAAAAAAATGAATGCTTAGTGAGCAAGAGACATGAACGAAAATAAAACAGTAAAGTCTTTATAAATTTTTAATCTAAATATGCATTTGTACATATATATATATATATATATATATATATATATATATATATATATTTTTTTTTTTTTTTTTTTTTTTTCTTGTGTGAATAACATTTTAATAATCTAAAGAACCTTTTGTACAATATCGAGGTTTCATTGATGTTAGATGACAATAAAGAACCTTTATGGAAATAAATTTACTAAAACAAGAAAATCTTAAAATGGAAATAAAGAGCATAAAATGGAAAAGAAAACTGAAGTAAAGTCCATTTATGACTCCTCATTACATAATATAATGAACGGTTACGGCTTCTCACGTAATGATCATGCATAATCTCAGATGTGAGCAGGTGTTTACACTGTGTCCACATCACAGCACAAAAACACATTTCATCGGTCTCTATCTGGACTCCCTCAACGTCTGATTTCTATCAGCCAGTACAGATGCCATGTAAAAATAGCATCTCTCTGACTTGCCTTCTGATCTAGTTACATTATTGGAAATCGTGCCTCACCATCCAGCTGGGGATTCTGCAGTGTTGTGAAAGACTAAGCTTGGCACCAAAACGGTGTGACTGGTCTTGTTTATGTGTTTTAGGGATTACCCTTCAACCCACTGAGACAGACTACATCATCTCTGTCTTTTCTGACTGGAGAGACAATATTGCAATTAAATAGTATCAACATTAAATGTAAAACCTATAAATTAACCTAACAGATGTGCAAAAAATAACTGTTTTCATACTGGTTTCCTTATAACACCCACTTCTGCTATTGGCCCAACAAACAGATAGCTCCACCCCCACACTCACACCATTGGTTGAGTCAAGTGTGCTTACATGCACTCCATTGATACAGGCTATTTATATTATTATTTTTTTTTTTATCGCTGTAGACCGCAAAAATCAGACCAGTCCGGTATAGGCAAAGTCGGAAAAACAGATCTTGTAGCTCAGCTTCATCCAGCAAGTTTACATGATAAATCCAAATGGTACCTTGTTTTTTTTTTTTTATGCACAGTTGAATGCGTAGCCTTTTTTTTTCATAATTTATGGACAGAAATAATTCAGACACTGAAAAAGATAGAATAATGTGTCGAGAGCCTGCGTTTTTGAAAGGCTATGCTTTGGTCTTTTATAATACAATTGGCTTCGGCATTGTTCGCAAGCTCCGAAACACAAAATGTGTATTTAATACTTAAATATTTTGCTACACTTGGTGTCATATATACATTGACAGACTAATAAAGAATATTGCCCAACTATCCAAAAATATACTGTAGCTTAATTATTATGGTGCATGTTAACGTGTTTAATGTAGCTGTGTCGTTTTAGGATTATCAAATGTTATGATAGCGCCACACCGTCGTGTTGGGGAAAGTTGCTTTTAAAAGTAATGCATTAAAATTAATTACGTTACGTAGTTACTTTCTATGGAAAGTAACGCATTACATTACTTTGGACTTACTTTTTAAACCTGGGCAGGGCTTGCTTGTTTTTTTTTAATATAAACGTTTTTTTCTTTTGCAAATGTAAAAGCCCTTTTCACAACAAAAGTGAAATGAATAAGCGTGAGGCTGAAGGAAATGTAAATTCATGTATGTACAGTAGAGGGCCCACCTCAAACAAACTTCATGAAGAATATGACGCAGGAGAAGAAAGTTCAACACTATTCAGCAATAACAAAAATGAAACGTCATTTTTGCTTAGTATGGTTGAATTGGATGAATGAATGAATGATGCATTTATATCATCATCATCATCATCATATATTAAATCATCATCATTTGGATCATCGAAGGTCAGTAGCAAAGAAATTGATTAATTAAATGGGATTAAATACATAAATTATATTTGTCTTTTTTAACTTTTATTCATTGCAAGTTTGTTTAATATTCTCAGTTTGCATTTGACTGTTCTTATTCATTTTGAGGAATACGGAATCTGTTTTTGTGCAGGTGAGATGAGTAAATACATATTCATATTTAGTCTAGAACTACAGTAAACATCATGTTCACACAGCACACATAATGCCTCTGCACTTACTCCTGATTTCTCTCAACTTGGCAACACGAGAGCTGTCAGTCAAGACATGGGAAACAAAGTAACTTATTTGAAAAAGTAATTCAGATATTTCCTTCTAAATTAAAAAGTAATGTGTTACTTTACTAGTTACTTTAAAAAAGCAATCTGATTACATAACTCTGTATGTAATGCATTACCCCTAACACTGCAAATAAATCATCCTACGAATAGCTCACATCATGGTTACTGCATAATAAAAGTTATATGAGAACATATTTAAACATACAAAATCACCTTTAACTGTTTTATTCCTTTGTAGGAAATATCCTTGTTCATCTCTCCTTTCTGCAGCGAAGTGTCTCAGTAACCTACTTTGCGTGGTGTGGTTGCCATGGTGACAAGTGAGGCCAAAGAAATATGATGTTTTGAAACTGTTGGGGAAACAAACTTTATGTTCATTTCCACCAGACTTGTCTTGTCTCCTCCTATCCATTCCCTCTCTCTTTCTTAATCAGTCGATTTACGTTTAGGCCTTGCTTATTGCATCAAAGCTAAATACACCCTTTTATTGATATGCATTATTTCTGAAGCTTTATTTTCAGACGCTTTTCAGAACTAACACCATTTTTGTGCTTCATAAATGTTAAAATAAAAATATGACGCTGCAGATTTATCTGAATGCGGGAGTGCTGCCCAATGCGTAATGTGCAGTGAACAAAAACAGCCTTCAATTAAAAACATCATGTTCCCAGCAGGCATTTGGACTGGCCCCACTGTTCTTGGTTATATAACAAATTGTTCTTATTGCTTATTCCTTGCTGAGAGAAGATCTGATGAAAATTTTCCTGAAAAGGGAGTGCGTCAGGGTTAATAGACTCCTTCCAAGTCTATTAAATTAACACAATTGAATCAATTGTATTTTGCAACACATCCTCTTTGTGTTTGCGTCCTCAACTCAAAATATATGTATATAATCCTATTCTGTGAAGACTGTTTATTTCACTGTTGACATGGCAAAATAATTCAAGTGAGTGGGCTTGAAATGTGACTGAATCATTAGAGGAAAACAGTGACTCATGTTTACAGGCCAGTGTTTATTAAATGTATTGCTAGTGACAAGTTTTGCTGATGGGCATGAATGATTAAATACTGCGGAAAATGAGGGATTTGTCCCTTTTCTTGAAAACTATTAGATCCACCTTCACGACATGGGATTCGACAGACGATCATAAGCTAGATTTTGGGACAATGGTACAAATAAGGAGTGTTTTACATTCATTTTCCTGCTCGTTCACCTGCTTTTGCGTCCCTGCTTTGCATCACCGAAAGTGTTCCCTGTTCAAGGCTGTCTGGGTTCTGTCTGCAAAAGTATTAGTTTGCTGAATCCCTGACCTACATTCTCTTACGCCGTGAAGCAGAACCCTTTGGGCTTTGGGTCAGAACCAAAAGGCACATAACTGGAAGCGCTGTGTTGCCCTTGTTCTCCCAGTGTTTGTCTGTTTCTCTCATTGATCTGTCTTAAAATGAACAAGGATACTGAATGAGCAGAGGGTAACCTATTTACAAACTCTCATTTCCTCAAACCATCAATGAGGGCGGTTGGCAATTGATGACATGCAAGAAATTATTAATATATGTGTCAGGGGAAACAAATAGATCGATACTTTGAGAGTGATTTATGGTGTTGTACTTCATTGTTACCATATAAATAGCCATCTAATTCCATTCTGTGTAGATGCAAGGAGGTTTTTGATGCTGTAGAGTTTCTGACATTTGTGAGACTGTTGAAATTAATATCAGATTGAAAATGTTTATCTAAAACCATCTTGTGTCTGTGATTATGACTGGGAACTTATCTGGGCCTTCTTTTAATGCGCTGCTGACATTTCCATTTTGTGTACTGACGCAGAGATAACCTAGTTTGAGAGTTTTGTGCCAAAGCAAACAAGTCTATTCTCTAATGAATTGATGGGATGTAAAATCTTTCCTTTTTTACCCTGCCCTTCACCCTGGAAGTCTCTTTACAAGAGCAGGGGATTGGTTTTGTGTACAATGAAAATGATCAAATCTGGAGTCACTGACCTAATTATCCTTAATATTTTATTATAAAATATTAATGTAATTAATGTGCTTATTATAAAGATTGGGCTTGTGTTAAAGATAAAAAGGCAGTTTGTGCTTTTATTCAGATGGTTTTATCTCCACTTTTGGTTTTGTGTATGGAGAAACACTAAAAGCAGCCGTGTTCCTTGGTTATATTTTTTAAACAGTGTGTCTGGGCTAAAGAGCTATTAGTCGGCACAATTTGTTCTCTTTTGTTTTGTTTTTTCCTTAACAGACCCAATGACTAATGCTGTCTGGGCAACAAACTAAACTGTCTCGATCATCCAAAGATAAAAACATAAGAACTTCAATTTAACCCATAAATGGTTTCTGTATCCTGAGTATACAGCCATTTGAGAGGATGAGGGTGAGACAGACCTAATTTCAGAGAAAAATATATTAAAGAAGGTCCTTTCAAATGCTGTTTATGTGATATGGTATAAAAAACAAAAATGCCATCAACTCACCATATTTATCTAAAAATATGACCATGAGCAATAAGCAACCCACTGTTCTTGAAGTCAATATCTCTTACTAATAGTAATATCGTTTACTCTTATTTTCATGTCAAGAACAAACTAAGAAATTAGAAATTAAAGCAGTACATAAATCTGTAATGCTGGATATTAAAACAAGAAATTGTAGTATTTGATTCCTAATGTGCATTGTTTAGTATATTACTGTGATTGTTATACAATATTGCCAAAGCATCAATTCAAAAGCTATAGCAAAAAGATAAAAATTAAACTAGTGGAAATTGTGATTAATAATAATAATAACACTGACAATACATTACAATGCATTAATAAGCATATACAAAAAAACAAAACTAAACTAATTTTCTGTGGCATTCCTGCTCAAAAACACTATAATGAAGTTGTTCATATAACTTTGACTTCTGTCCAGTAGATGCCAGTAACACATGAATAATGCTCTGCATACTAGGCACGAGAAGAAGCTCTTTTTATTGATGTGACTGTGGACCAATCACGAAGCGAGAAATGAGTGACGTCTTTGTATTTTTTATAGCTGGAGCTCTCTGGTCCTATCACACGACGAGAAAGGAATGACGTTTTTAAAGCTCGTTCGCTCCAGCCAATGAGATTCAACGAATTCTGAAGCGCGAAGAGTTTAAGGGAAAGAAGAGAACGATGGCTAACGGAAAGTCCAAAGTGTAACAAAACAATACTTTCAAAATGCTTTCCGTTATCATTAACCGTATATTTATATGACTTAGTTAGTTTCTAACTGTTTCGTGCTGTTTTAGCTCAACATGACTCGTGCTGAGAAAAACAGCGTAACGTTACGTGCGCGTTCGTTCGCAGCAGCTGCTCTTACGATGTTTCTTGGTTAGCGTTTATTGACGTTTTAAAAGACGCGATGTCATGTTTAGTGTTTGTTTTCTCTGTCTAATCTAGTTCTGAACGTCTATATGTGTGATATTTGATCGCTGGAGGCGATAGTGTTTTGTATGACAGCTCTTTAAGTCCAGTTATGGCCTCTCAGAATGTGGTTTTTGCCATCGATGTGGATTATCGACCAGAAGAGACCAACAGCACTAGTGCCTATCAAAACTACCTCAAACACTGGATACTAAGAGTCCTGCTCAGTTTGGGACACAAATATGGGCTGGAAAAAGTGAGATGGGGTTATAAATTCTTCCATTCAAGGATTGTGAAAAGTGCAACACTTATAACCAGAGGATCAGATTTCAAGGAGCTCCAGGAGAAGGTGTTCAGTGACTTCGAAGAGGAGCTGCTTGTCAAATTCAGTGTTGAAGGAAAGTCACCCAAAAATCGGGAAAAGCCCAACAAACTGAAACCCAGCCCGGCTAGTTGTGTCCAGAATGCCTTGAAAGAGATCCTTCTAGACTTCCAGTGGGACAGACCTGATCTAACATCTCCCACTAAGGTCACACTGAGACCAAGAAGGTCGAGTAGAGGTGGCAGAAATATCCCTCTGCAGGACTATGACATGTTAAGCGTTGACAAAAATGTCCTTTTTGTCGTGTCTGAATGTCCACGGTCCAAAGCAGAGTTGGAAGACTACTTGTCCATCCGTAGGGATGGTAATAGACATCATAAAGACATACATGAGCAGGTGCTGCCCAAAGGTCTTATAGATATGCTTATGCAACGTAAAGTGTTGCTTTATTGGGCCGATTCAGGTATATTGAAGGTAAGTGGTGCTCTTATAGAGGTCCTATGTATAATTGGGGTTTATGACTACAGGAAGGTTTGTTTAGATTTTTGTTTTTGTTTTTTAACCAGGCTAATCATGTGGTGGAGGACTACACTGGCATGGAGACATTGGCAGAGCTTCTCGGGCAGGTTGGTGGACGGGTTGTGCCCATGCTGTCTCCTTGTTTGCCATTTATGGACCAGCATTCTGACACAAGCCCTTCACTGGATTTGGGAATAGATGCCTTTCCTATAGATTCAACCTATAGCTACCTTCAGTTGTCGGAAAGAATGCACCAACAAGTCTTTCCTCCTTTGGGTGGATGTCTTTCCTGGATTGCAGGTAAATAATAAAATACAAACACACACACAAGGACAAATAATCCTAGTTAGGATTTTTTTATGTTTTTGAAAAAAGTCTCTATGCTCACCAAGGCTACATTTATTTGATAAAAAGGGAATATTGTGGGATATCATTAAAATTTAAAATAATTGTTTTCCGTTTTAATATATTCTTTAATGTAATTCATTAATTCTTGTGAAGGCAAAGTTTTCTGCAGCATTTCTTATTATCAATGTTAAAATGGTTGGAGCATCCAGTTGAGCGGCTGAAAACTGCTTCATATTTTTGTAGAAACAGTGAGATTTTTTTCAGGATTCTTTGATAGAAAGTTCAAAATAAAAGCATTTATTTGAAATAAAAATCTTTGTCAGTTTTAATCAATTTATTGCATCCTTGCTTAGTAAAAGTATTATTTGTAAATCTTACAAACTTTTGAATAGTAGTGGATCACATTTTTCACAAAAATACTAAGCAGCACAAACGAACACATTTTCTTGAGCAGCAAATGAATATATTAGAATGACTTCTGAAGGATCATGTGACACTGAAAACTGGAATAATGGCTTTATAATTTATGTGTATAATATGTGTATTTTATATATATATATATATATATTTATACACACACACAGGTGCATCTCAATAAATTAGAATGTCGTGGAAAAGTTCATTTATTTCAGTAATTCAACTCAAATTTTGAAACTCGTGAATTAAATAAATTCAATGCACACAGACTGAAGTAGTTTAAGACTTTGGTTCTTTTAATTGTGATGATTTTGGCTCACATTTAACAAAAACCCACCAATTCACTATCTCAACAAATTAGAATACTTCATAAGACCAATAAAAAAAAAAAACATTTTTAGTGAATTGTTGGCCTTCTGGAAAGTATGTTTATTTACTGTATATGTACTCAATACTTGGTAGGGGCTCCTTTTGCTTTAATTACTGCCTCAATTCGGCGTGGCATGGAGGTGATCAGTTTGTGGCACTGCTGAGGTGGTATGGAAGCCCAGGTTTCTTTGACAGTGGCCTTCAGCTCATCTGCATTTTTTGGTCTCTTTTTTCTCATTTTCCTCTTGACAGTACCCCATAGATTCTCTATGGGGTTCAGGTCTGGTGAGTTTGCTGGCCAGTCAAGCACACCAACACCATGGTCATTTAGCCAACTTTTGGTGCTTTTGGCAGTGTGGGCAGGTGCCAAATCCTGCTGGAAAATGAAATCAGCATCTTTAAAAAGCTGGTCAGCAGAAGGAAGCATGAAGTGCTCCAAAATTTCTTGGTAAACGGGTGCAATGACTTTGGCTTTCAAAAAACACAATGGACCAACACCAGCAGATGACATTGCACCCCAAATCATCACAGACTGTGGAAACTTAACTCTGGACTTCAAGCAACTAGGGCTATGAGCTTCTCCACCCTTCCTCCAGACTCTAGGACCTTGGTTTCCAAATGAAATACAAAACTTGCTCTCATCTGAAAAGAGGACTTTGGACCACTGGGCAACAGTCCAGTTCTTCTTCTCCTTAGCCCAGGTAAGACGCCTCTGACGTCTGTGGTTCAGGAATGGCTTAACAAGAGGAATACGACAACTGTAGCCAAATTCCTTGACACGTCTGTGTGTGGTGGCTCTTGATGCCTTGACCCCAGCCTCAGTCCATTCCTTGTGAAGTTCACCCAAATTCTTGAATCGATTTTGGTTGACAATCCTCATAAGGCTGCAGTTCTCTCGGTTGGTTGTGCATCTTTTTCTTCCACACTTTTTCCTTCCACTCAACTTTCTGTTAACATGCTTGGATACAGCACTCTGTGAACAGCCAGCTTCTTTGGCAATGAATGTTTGTGGCTTACCCTCCTTGTGAAGGGTGTCAATGACTACGTTTACATGGACATCAGTAATCTAATTATTTACCTTATTCTGAATAAGACAATATTATGATTAAGGTGTTAACATGAGTTGCTTTTAGAATAATCCTTTCATGTTCCCGTTTTACATGTTATAGTACATAGATCGATTAATGGCATGTGTCATTACATCACCATGCGACGCCAGCCAACGTCTCTTCCAGAATTTCACGTATAAACATATATTTCGCCTTCGTGATGATGCCATATACAGTTTTGGGTGTTTCATTTTTAATTTTATGAACGCTTCAAGTGCAGTTAATTATATGTACGTGCATACAGACGACAGCCGTGTTGTAGCTCTTTTATTTGCCGTCAAACGGTTGACCACTGCCGTGTGTGTGTATCCTGTCGCAGAATGCGGCGAAAAGTCCTACATGACGGTAATAGTTTGATTAAGGTGTATACATGTCTGTACTGCACTTCAATAATGCGACTAAAATAGGAATACTCCACATGTCTTAATTCGATTTGTTTACTTCGATTATGACTTTAGCCGGATTAAGGTCATCAAAAATCTCTGTTTACATGGTACATTCTTAATCAGAGTATTGTCTTAATTGTATTAAATTCAGAGTATTGATGTCCATGTAAACATACTGACTGATTATCTTCTGGACAACTGTCAGATCAGCAGTCTTCCCCATGATTGTGTAGCCTAGTGAACCAAACTGAGAGACCATTTTGAAGGTTCAGGAAACCTTTGCAGGTGTTGAGAGTTGATTAGCTGATTGGCATGTCACCATATTCTAATTTGTTGAGATAGTGAATTGGTGGGTTTTTGTTAAATGTGAGCCAAAATCATCACAATTAAAAGAGCCAAAGACTTAAACTACTTCAGTCTGTGTGCATTGAATTTATTTAATACACGAGTTTCACAATTTGAGTTGAATTACTGAAATAAATGAACTTTTCCACAATATTCTAATTTATTATTTAGGTAGGTAGGTAGGTAGATAGATAGATAGTAGATAGAAAGTATTAGGCCTAATTATAGTTAATAATATAATGAATAAATAATTGAATTTCAGCTTCAACTTTTTATTTGACCTAATTTTTCCAAAATGATCAGTGATTTCTACATTTTTTTTTTTGTGGCAGATGGGAACAAGTGTTCCTATAGTGTGACTCTGGAGCCGGTATCATGCAGGCAGAGGTTTCTGCGAGCTCCTGTGGATGTGGTTCTCAGAGGTGTCCTGCAAGACCTGGACACCATCTCCCTCTTACGTTCAGCCTCTGAGAGCTGGATAATTCAATGCACAGATGCTGAACTGGGTCAGGAGGCTTTTCAGCACTTAAAGCAGTTGTCTACTGGAGGATCTGCCATGGTAAAATGACTTAATCTGTTATGTTGTTTTATAATAGGATGGTTCCAGCTGTGAAATATGATTGCAGTCACATGCAATGCTGTTTTGTAATAGCTAAAATATACGGACACCTGTATATATACACTCGTCCTCCGTATCTATACCTTTGGTCCTTACTAGGTTGTAGATCCTTAATGTAGTGCATGGACTTTTGTTTTTTGCTTTGTGTTTGTAAGTGTTTACACTGTGCAAAGATAAAAGCAAAAAGAATTTATTGTCCGTGGGTGGGTAATTTCAGTGCAAAAATGTGGAGTACAATATATTTCTTCTTTATTGACACAGCTAGCAGAAGTGAATGAAGGAGGTGTGGTGTGTTCAGCGGTGCTGTCGGTGCTCTCCTCCTGTACGGCTCAACTCACTGTCCTTCAGCCTCTGGTTACTCAGGAAGACCAGCTTCTGCCCACACACGTTGTTCCCTTGGACACCACAGACATCTCCAGTGACCTACCTGATGTTGTCAGCAGTGTTCTCAATGTCATGTATGAGATCATGGAGGATGAGGATTGCTCAGGTGTTTGTTTTTTCTGAAATAATCTGGGGTTTTTTGTGCCTTGTGCATATAAACAGACAAATACAACCTTAAAGTTTTGATCCTAACCTTAAAAAAATTTATTGCGTTTTTCAGATCAAGGAAAGTTGCCATTTGTTCCTGACTGGGCCAATCAAGAGCTCAAGCAGGGGTCTTGTTTAAGGAGAAATGGGCTGGTAGAGGGATGGTTTCCTTTGTCTGACCAATCAGGAATCAGCTGCCATTTAATGGAATCAATGAGGTTTGGAATCTTTCACTCACGTTTTATTAGACAAGATTAGGGCTGCACAATAACAGATAAACTGGTAATCGTGATTATCATGTGAGAAATTTCATTTTACTTATCATTATTGTACATTCAAGTAAGCACAAATCAAGAGAATGTCAGCTTGTATGCACGGTTTAATTTCCTTCATGTAGTTTCATGATTTATTATATTTAGTTTTCAGATCATCAGCACTTTTTTTCTTATTGAAAAGAAAGTGCATATGCGTAGTAGCCAGATTGGTAATATTAAGTGATACTGGACAGAATGTGTTTCCATTGAAAAGAAAAGCTGTGACTGGAGGATTTAAACTCTTGATATCTGGCAACCCTGAACATGAACGCTTGTGGAGGCTTGTTACCAATGAAAGATAGTGCAAATGTCAAATGAAACTGTAAATCATATTTTAATCAAAATATATTAAAAACATATTATTGAACTGCTCTAATATTTATGCATGTAGACAACCATTTTATTTAGTAGGATCTCAAAGACTTTTTAAAAAGCTCCATCCTGAAAATGTGTAGTAATTTTTATCATATGTACATTTAAAGGATCTTGTGTAATTAAAAATCTGTTGTATTTTTCAATTTTATTTTTCTTGTTTTGTTTTATTGCATATTTACAGCTACTGTGTAACTGATAGAAAATGCACAATTCCTGCCATGAAAACCTCAGCTGCTGACATAAAATTCTGAAAATCAAAATGGCACATATTATATTTGTCATGGGCTATTTTTATTCTGGTACTAAAAGATCTGTCTTACATGTACAGGCTCCTGCATGCAGCTCCAGAGGAAGAGGAGAGGGAAGAGGAGTACTCAGATACTCAGCAGGAGATCACCAGCAGTCTCTCAGAGCTCTATCAGAGCAGCACGGCTGGATCCAGTGGCAACCTGAGGTCCAAAAAACGTGAGTACAAAATGGTACTCGATGAAGTGATTGAATGCATCATAAAATTTACTAAATACTTGCAGTAATTTTGAACACACAATGTGTCATGAACACACAACAAACAAAATGCCATGTTTTTATTAATGATTTTTGGACTAATTTGCTCTTTTTCAGGAGGTACACAATGCACACCAGTAAGGCAGAAGATGAAGACTATGAGTCGCTCTCTACAGATGCTGAATTTTGCTCGCTTGAATGTGAAAGCTCAAAAGATTCAGGGTGATAGCAGCTATGCTGGATCTGCCAAAGGAGCTGAAAAAGGGGGCAAGAGATGCTCTGGGGATCGGACAAAGCCTGGCCTCTTGCGTGAGTATCGAGTCATTTATTTGAAAAAGGCCTTAAGTTATAATGTCCAACGTTTAGGATCTCCATGAAGTAAAAACTGGACTGTTTTTTTTTTTGTTTTTTTTTTTTACTTTATTGTAAATAAATTGTTAATGATGATGTTCATTGAATCATGTTCACAGATTTCAACAGTGAGGAAGAGCTGCTCTCCCACCTGGAACTCACTTTTCAGAACGCTGTGGAGAACAGATCCGTGTCTGTTCCCTCTCAAGTCCAGGATATGCTTTCAGTTGTTAAGGCATTCATCAAAACTAACACTGATGTGGAGGTGAGTCAGAGGAACACGTACATTAAAATCATACAGCTGTGTTGCCTGGTTGCAGGCAACTGCAAAACATGGTCTCCATGTGCATGTTTATAATGAGCTCAGTTTGCCCTTCTAAAAGATCCTAGTCTAATTAGTTAATTTTGTGTTTGAAATGTTAATATGTGCTTCTAAGACGTGTATTGTTGATATGGCGGTTTATTGTATCATGTGAAGACCAAAGTCATGTAATCATTTAGAAAAACTGATATGCAAATGATGTTTTTTGTTTTTGTACAATTTTCTTTTAATTGCACATTTAACTATTTCTCACCAGGCTTCATTCTTGGGCTTGGTGCAGAAGCATCTGTTGAAATCCTGTCAGGCTATTCGTCAGCTTTACGGAAATTCTTCAGATGAAGAGAGTAAAATCAGGGAGTAAGTATTCAGACCAAATTAAATCAATGTCCAGATGAATTGACAGTAAGCTTGGAACATTTTTGTAAAGGTAATAAGGTAATGGACTCACAAATCATTATTCTTTATACAGATGCCAGCTGCAAGCAGTTCTCAGACTTGAATTGTGCAGACAACCAGAACGACAAGAAGACGAGGAGGTTGTGGAACAAAGAGTTGAGGATGTAAGGAGACGATCAACCTTTAAAACCTCAATGTCATAACCAATCATTTAAATTTAATTGTATGCAGAAATCTTCTGTGGTTCGTGGTTGTTAAATATGATGTTGGTCATTTTTTTATAAACCCCTTTCAAGGTGGCTGATATGCTCCGGATTATCTCCCGGAGTAAAGATGCTGTTTACTTATCCAAATTCATGCAGGATGAACTTCTGCCAGTGTAAGTTATCAGCAACTCAGGAATATTCATGAAAATGCAAATTGTATCCAAACACAATTATATGGTATCTCCCAGGTTCCTGAACAGCATCCCTAAAGTCCTGGCAGATGTCTACCACAGTTTAGGAACTCAGTTGCCCGAGGCGCTTGTTGCTGTCCTGCCTTCTGACTTCTTCAGTGATGAGTCGATGGCTAAGGACAGTGTGTCTGTGAGTCCTTCACCTTTCTCTGCCACACAGAGCAATGTATCCAGTGTCGGAGATCATCTGGAGGAACTCCGCAATCGCTCTGCTAAAAAGAGAAGGTGATTGTCATAGAAAAGAATGTATGATTATATCAAGTGCTTTGTGTGTAAGTGGTCAAATAAACTCTTTTGTCTTTTTGCAGACAGAACATGCTCACACGCCACAAAAGCATGACTGAGGCTCCTCAGGCACTTCGACAGATAGAAATGCCAAGAAAGTCCACACGGCTGGTGAGATTTAATTATTTTTATTCTATTACTTTCCCTCTTGTCACAAGAACTAAAAAACTAACTTGCCTATTTTGGAATACAGGCAAAGCCGAAACTCTGTGTTCCAGTAGAAAAACCTGCTATCGAAGAACCACCACCACCACCTCCAAAGCAAGCAGTTCAAGGTAATTGGCTCATTCCATTTTAATCTTCATGCTGTCTTATAAAGTTGTGATCTGTTGTTTCACCTTTTTCTTCTGTTCACAGAAGTAACAAAGGTAAGGAGAAATCTTTTCAACCAAGTGGCCGTATCGCCCTTAAAGAAGTCCAAAATGCCACGGAGCCAGTCTGTGTCGGCAGTAGAGGGACTTAAGAAACGCAAGCGTTCACATATGGATGATGATGGTAATTTTTTTTTTTTTTTTTTTTTTTTTTTTTTGATAGTGAGAGATTGTTTAATTGTTTAATGTATTGTGTGAACTTGAAAACCTTAAAACTTTTAAATTTCAGAACGACACACTCTTCTGACAAAGAAAGTATCTGAAACACCTCTGCATAAACAGGTGTCCAGTCGTTTTCTTCACCGGCAAAGGACTGGCAGGTGAGTCCTGTGTCCTGATTTTTAAGTTGCTGTTATATTTGTTCACTGATGCTTGACAATTGTAAGGGATCCGGTTTGAAATTAAATCTTTTGTATTTCTCTTGCTCTCATTGTCACAGAAGATCTGGAGAATCTGATGTGTGCATTATTGAAGAGTCTCCTGTCAAACCAACTGCTGGTTAGTGTCTAAGATTTTGCCAAAGTGTCAAACATAGAAAGACCACTTACTAATAGAAAGTACTCTAATAAATCATTTGTTCTTAGACTTGAGGAGGAGCCCAAGAATTAAAAGCCTTACCAGGAGACATTCCAGTGTGTTCTATTCAAACTCACAGCCACGTTCCCGAAACCTGGACCGTGCCATCTCCTCCTCTCAACTCTGCCACTCTGAGGGTAAAGGTGAGCAGGAAATAGTGAAAGTGTTTCAGTGACACAGTAAAAATAGATGTCATTAAGCTTCTGGGCAAAAAATGTTTAGTTTTTAAACATACTGTGAAGGTGTATGCTGGTGCATTCTCAAAGTAGCCTTGTATTCATTTTGCAGGAGGATTCAATGTTAGTTCTGTTAGGTCGCCAGTTCGGCTTCTTTTTGGTGCTACCCAGTCCCCTGGTCGCCTACGGCACACTACAGCATCCTCCTCAGAAGATCAAGGCAGCAAAGAGTTGTCACTTAGGTCTGCAGTTTTTGAGGTAATATCCCTTTCAGTTTACAGATAATTAAAATATGAAATGTTGAAGGAGTTTTGAGTGTATAAGTCCTGTCATCTATTTTGCATTAACGTGATGCATTTATTTTGCAGAATCAAAATAAAACTCCACAGAAGTTAAGATCTGATCCTGTAAGATCTGCAGTTGGGTGCAGAACCCCTCGGTCCCCAAGAACTCCAAGCCAGACAGTTGGAGAGAATGGGATGACCCTGCGAGGGAGCCCTTTTCGTTCACCTGCTGAGAAGAGTCTAGTGGTAGAGACACCCAAGAAAAGCCCACTCAAGGGGATACTCAAGACCCCAATGAAAAACCTCTTGGATTGTGTTTCTCCTAATGGCGCTTGGCTGAGTAGCCCAAACGGTAAAACGCCAAGAAAGAGTGTGACATGGTCTCCATCTCCGCGGAAACGCCTGATAGAAAACCCAATCAATGTGCCGGAGTCTCTGATGTTTACAAAAAGATGCTCACCAAGGCTGCTTACACCTGGCAAGAATAGCAGCTCAGAGGAAAGAAATGTTTTCAAAACACCTGACAAGGTGCCCCAAATGAAATCCAAGGCATCTCCTGGAACGATGCCTAGGACACTTGAAATCCTTGGAAATTTTATTCCAGAAACATCTCAGTCCGTTACGAGATCAGGAAAGATGAGGAGGACACTGAGCTTACCTTGCAAGATTACCAAACAGTCTGACGAATTTGCTTCCATTGATTCACAAGTATCTGATTCAGGGCCATTTCCTCTCTGTGCTTCACCATTAAAACCAAATATACAAACGGTAAAACGCCAAGAAAAAAGCCCCAGCTTAACACACAAAATGTGCACTCACTCTGGTAGAACACCTATAAAAGAGTCCTCGTTGCCTCCTGACAAGTCTCGAGACATTGCGGGATTCAGCCCTTCGCCTCGTAAAGGTCTGTCTGCAGCAAAATCAAGTGCATCACCATCCTCTGGTCCTCCTAGATCACACATCCACCATCAAAGTAGTTCACCCATTAGTAATATGGGAGAATTTCCACAGGACAACAAAATGATTGGGCAAAACGAGATCAACCATGGAAAAGCAGAAGAGGCGTCATCTTCAGACTCCCAGCAGTTTGATTGCTCTGAATTCAGCATTACCACAGATGATGAAAGCATTGATATATCTGAGGCCTCAGTGGTGAAGACCCAACACACAGGGGGCATTAAGATGAACATCGCTTTCTCAAGGAAACCCTCTAGATCCTCAGAGGTTTTCGAATTTAATGGAAAACAAGCCACCCCCGCCATTACCACGCCGAGCCGAAGCTACGGCTTCCGTCAAACTCCAGACCGGCGCCAACGAGAAGCGGAAGCACGTCTTGGATACTCCTCAGGAACACCAAAGATCTCCACCCCAAGAACAAGGCGAACTCCTGCATGTGGAAAGAAGTCTACTCCTCAACCACGTACTTATGAAGTGGAGATGGAGATGCAGGCATCAGGCCTGCCTAAGATAAAGTTAAGAAGGACCGATTCTTTCAATGCAGGTGAAGCACCTAGTAGTGCAACCAAGGGCGTGGCCTCACATATTGTGCACTGTAACATGTCAAATGTGAAGGTGCCACAATTCGACAGCCCTCTTGCACAATGTTCTAGACATCCTGGCTGCATATCACCATCACTCTGCAGTCGAGGAACCCCTGCCAAATGTACACCTGGGAAGGGTGTACAGACGTACATATGTCAGTCGATCACTCCCACGCATTATCCGCCAAGTAGCCAATCCCCATTGGCGTCCCCACTGACTCCGTCTCCTCAAAGTAGAGGATGGTCAACCCCGGAGAACCTCAATAGTTGGCCTCGTAAGAAAAGAGCTCGGATTGAGGCTTGCGGGAGTAAAGAGCAGGTCATCAAAGGGGTCCCGCTCCTGGAAAAGCCTGGGGTGTTGGAGGATCCAGAACTTGAAGGTGTTTACCGTATTCAAGGGGTGGAAGAACTCAAGGAGTCGCTGAGCACCCCAGTCAGTCAAAGAAAACTGGGTTTGAGATCAAGCCAGGTTATAGACCATCAGTGCTCACCGGAAGGCATGGATTGGACTGAGACTGTGGTTCAAGAGTGTGATGATAGAGACCCTGCAAAGTCTGAACAGTTTGGATGGATGGGCAGAAAAGGTACAGTAAAGCTTGTGTGCAATTCATAGCTTGTTCCTTGTGTTTCTGTAACTTGTTTGTAAATGTTGTAGCTTGAATCTCTTTCAGTGGACACCCCTAAAGTAAAGAAACCCGTGTCGGCCAGTGGAATCTTCGCACTCACGCAATCACCTCTGTTATACAAGAAATCAGCTGTAATCAATGAAGCAACACAACCTAATGGTGAGACAATGAAAAATGTATGTAGAGCTATAGTTCAGAGTAGATGCCTTAATTAGACCTTTTCAGCATTATTTGCCTCAAATTAGACATGCATTTACTTGTTGGAGCTCTGGTGTAACACTTATTGCATGTGCTTTGATACATTTAGCTTTGGTGCTCATGCAGATTGCAAAAAATGAAATCTGATCTCTGCGCTCATGTTGTCTTCTAATAGTTATCTGAATAAAAGTAGCAAAATTACCAAAAACAAAAAAAAAAAGTGAGGAAAATATCAGATCAGGTTTTGTTCATTTGAAATGTTTAATAATAACAATTTATACTTTCTCCCAGCAGGATCAAAGTCTGAGCTGGATATCTCTCCTCTTTGCCAGCCGAGAAGGCGAAGGACACCTAGTAGGACGTACAGCCGAAAGAAACTTCTAGACTAAGTCTGTCATTACAAAAAGTACTTTTGGTTGCCTTGTCTTGCACTGTTCCTTTTAGAAAAACAAAAGATTTTTATAACTCTTTTATTGTCTGTTTTAGCTAACTTTATTCTCATTTGCTTGTGTAATAATGCATTACCCAATATTGTATATTTTGTATTATACAAACGCTACACTGTATGTCATATGGCATCAGTTAAGTACAGCATAGCAAGTTTTAACTGGTCTGAACATTTATTTGTAAAAATAAGGTGGAAACATTTTTCCTTTGCTTTTTTTAGTCTAAAGAAATCAAGCTTTAATTGCTATTGTCTGTTAGTGATTTATTTATTTGTGCTGCTTGTTCTGTGGATTTTTTTTATTGAAGCATGTGTTTCTTAACAGTTTGGCAGCTCGCTCGCGACATCTTTGTCGATGTAAAATAAATGTAAATGTAAACAGATTATTTTAATAAAGACTGTTGTTCTCAAACCTCCACATGCCATTTGAATCAGTGCTGGTGTTTTAGTAAAATATCTACACACTTAATAGCCAGCTTAAAAAGCAAGGTGAAATGTTTTGCATAGAAGGGGTTATTAGTCGTGATGCCAATAAGTGTTTGTGCTTAATGTTTGCCAGTAAAAGAAAATGATGCTTCTGATATATAGGCCTTGCTGTTTGTCTTCGGGTAGGTTTAAAACTATGGGGCTAACTACCGCTAAATAAGCTAAACCAGATGATGCCAAAACCAAATGTTGTACCTCAGTTTTCTTGCCTTATCACAAGTTGCATAGACCTGTGACTGCCAATAAAGTAGCAGATTTTTGCTGTGATTTGCATTTTAGACAAGTCAATACTAGTTGGCAAAATTCAGAGCACGTCTGCAGATTTTAGCTTCATATTATTTCATCCAGTCGGAGGATATTTAACATGTTTGATATTTTGATCTGATTTTAGAACACATTTTCATTTGTCATGCGTCTCCTAGTTTCTGTGCGAATTTGTTGTGATCAGAACAACTTGGAAATCTGGTAGTGTGTGATCCTCAGTTGTTTTGTTTATGATGCCTAGGTATTCTCGATAACTATTTATGTAGTTGACATGTATATGATGCCTAGTGTTCAGATTTTAAAGATGTGTATTCCAGCTTGGTCTCTCTTGAAAGAATCAATTACTCGTGCTTTTGTGAGCTGATGTATAAACTGCACTATCTAGTGCATTACAAGAGCACCATGTGGATCTGTTTCCAGTTCCATTCATTTAAGTACAATACCATGAAAACCTGCTTAGTTATGCTTTAGAGAAATATGATTGGCATTTTTTGACGGTTAAGATTTGACTTCCTGATAAAAGCGAACAAAAGTGAGCATCATTTGAAATATGATCACATGTAACAAGTTTTACAACCTGAGGAACATCCTGAAAAACGGCTGAAAATGTTCCAGTCTTTAGATGCTTATCTATAGCTTCTGCAGTTTTTTATAATTCTGGAACAAATACATCAACAACAGATCCGTCACAAAAGTTCTTAAAGCAGTGAGACAGATTAGGATATGGTAAATTTTTGGTTAAAACAAACCAATGGCTGAAGGCATTTTGTTCATGCTAGTACAAGATTCACAGTTCTCTTGAATGGAACTGCATATCTACAAGTTCGTTGCAGCTGCAACATGCAATCATTGTAATAAATTTAATGAAAAAAAAAAAGGTTCAAACCAGCACAATTGTAGGTTTAGTGGGCCTTTTATTTCACAATCCTTCCAAATGTACAAAAAAAAAAAAAAAAAAAAACAACAACATGGTACAAAAAAAGAAAAATAATTCACCAAATCCCCCTTTTCCATGAGAAAAAAACATGTAGAATTGGTCTCAAAAGTGCATCTCTCCAAGGTACAGTGTAGGGAAAACAATCTCAATTTGACAGATCTGTACCTCTTTCACTTTTCTAAAAATCACACATAGTCTGGCCGTCACAACCTTCCACAGTGTTCCCAGAGCAGCAGGCCCAAGAGTGGGCCGACATTGTGACGTGGGTCAGAGCACTCGCTTCACTAAAGATTGGAATATAATTTACGTCTCCTGCAAAAATTCCCTCCTTGCTTGTTGGGCTGTGATTGTTTATAACTCAGACTTCTTCTTCTTTGATTTCTTCTCGTCCTCTTGGACCACCACGGTGTTTGTGGCCTCTCTTTTCAGGTAGGAAATAAAGTCGCTGACTTCACGACCTCCCTGATGGTCAAACAAGACTGATTTACATTCACGTTTCTCGGTAGAATGAACACTGAAGTTTAGATTTAAAAAAAATAAATAAAAATCGAAAACACAAACCTCGTATTTCTTTGGATTTTGCTTCTGACCAGCAGGGGAGAAATAGATTGTGGGGAATCTGAAAGCGAAAGGGTCAGATTGTGAGTAAACCAATTAGCAACAAATCAAACAACTTGTACGCCACAGAAAAAGCACTAGCATCATTTTGGCGGGAAAAAGATGGATAGTGACTACATACCCTCTAACTTCATATGGAGAGGGGACATCATTAGCAGTGGCATCCATCTTTGCGATGACAACGTTTGGATTGTTGGAAAGCTGTAAAATAAAGATAATATTTATGAAATGACCATTCAGGTCAATATTTCATAGCCAACAATACAACATCAAGCTCTAAAAACTTACCTTCTCTCCGAGTTCTTTGTATTTAGGCTCCAGGCTCTTGCAGTGTCCACACCAGGGGGCGTAAAACTCAATGAGAACGTCTTTGCTCTCATCATTTACAACAGAGTCAAAGTTCTCAGCCACAACAACCTGGAATAATAAGGACGAAGTTTCAGGTTATGTGAACTAGTATTTAAAATATATGCGGAAACAAAACTGCCTGACGCACCTTCACAGGGCCATCGTTGTTCTCAGGAATAGGCTCTGATTTGAGGTAACGCTTCAGGTTTCCATCAAAATAATCCTGCAGGAACTTTTCCAAGGCCTTTCCATCACGACTGCAGACAAAAAAGGATTGATTTTTTTTGCTGCTTAAAACAAGGTCCTTTGTTAAAGCGAGGGAAAAAAAACCTTACGAGAACTCCTCCTTCATGACGTATTTGTCTCCCTTGGCAGTACGGATGCCGACAAGAGGCAGCTCTCCACTGCTGCCGTCCAGACCCAGCTCAGACACGTCATGGCTAAAGCTGTTCTTATTGGCCACAGCGAAGCTGAGCTTCTTCCCCTGATCCAGGAAGCTTTTGGCCACTTTCATTACCCTGGAGAGAGACACACAAGAACGATAAGAGTCTGATCTCAGATCACCATTTAAATACACTGCTTCATTGAAAAGTAATACTCTATAAATTCATTAATGTATAAAATTTATGTTTGATAATATTTTTGATAACACTTTTCAACAGAGACCAAAAAATACTTCCATAAAGGGCATCCATAAATGGAAAAAAATTTACATTTACTATAAAAAAAAAAAAAAAATCCCTGATTTTTTAAATGTAATATTTTGCATGAAGAGTTATATGAATATATATGAAGAGTTTATTTGCAAAAACAGAACTCCGTTTTTTTTTTTATTTTATCATGTTTTATTGTGTTAGTTAGCTGTATTTTTTTTAGTTATTATTTAACCTAATCAAGAAAATCCAGCTGCAGTTTGATTGAGATTAATTGGAAAGCACAATGAAAAAAAAAACCTGATTTCAGGTTCTCATTGTGCTTTCCACAACAACAATTTTATTTAATTTATTTTATATATATATATATATATATACACACACACACACACACACACACACATCATATTTCCAAAGTACTTGAAATGTACTGAAAATAAATGCCACTTCTGTATACATAAATTTCTATGCCCCTGAAACAAACAAATTTGCAAAATAGAGTTCTACCTGTTCCTCCAGTAGTTGGAACCCTTGGGGTTCTTCTCATAATCCACATCATAGTAGGCCACCAACAAGTCTTTGCCTTTCAGCTGGTCTTTGTTGTCATCATTCATGTGGGGACAGATGCCAAAACTGTCATATGGGGGGGAAAAAAAAAAAAAAAAAAAAAAAAAAACACTTTAATATTACATATTCAACCACCAAATCACACATCAGACAAACTAATAGTAAACAAAATGCAGATATTAGCAAGTGAGTGCCCTATTTTACTCATTTTAACATAGTGATCATAAGCTAAAACATACATGTTATCCTGAATAAACTTCTTGATCTTTGCGCTTGTGAATTTGTCCTCAGTGAATTTCACACTGCCGTCTTCAAATTTGTTGCTGAGATGAGGTGGTCGGAACAAAATAATGCCCCTGCAACATGCATACAAAAAAAAAATTAATTAATAATTAGAATTTAATAATTAGGATGAATTTCTCTGCAAAACTGAAACCAAAATCACTAGGAACAGAAAAATGCCACATACTCTCCATCAAAGTCATGCTTCTTCAATAAGTCCTCTACGTTAGTGTGGGCAAAACGGTAGGACTCTCTTAAAGCACTGGCAGCCTTCAGGAACTCTCCCTGAGCAGCACTTCCTCCATCAGCGAAGAATCCTGGACACACGGGTAACAATTACATATAGTCAAGAGCACTGATGCAAAAGAAGTAATACAGTACAATCAGGTCTAATATGAGACAGTAAACATTCCTGTACAATACCATCACTTACCCACAACACTGGCATCACGGTCCTCAACAAACTTCTGAAATTCAGCCTCACTTTTGAGCTCCACAGAGGCTGGACCTGCCTGCTTCTTCAGGTGGCTAACAATTCCATCTGTTGGATTAAAGAAGAAACAAAGACATTAACATCTGATGAAGAAACTACATACGGCATCACACAAGATACAAGAACACACCTGCTGTCCTGGGACCGTCGTAGCTACCAGAGTCCTCTCCGTCTCTGAAAATCTTCAGGGTTGGGTATCCGCTCACGCCATATTTGCCGCACACGTTGGAATTGGCAGTACAGTCCACCTAGATCATGTTAGAGAAGAACATTAAGAGCAATCCTCCACCAGACCCAAGTCAACCCTTGTGAAAAGAAAGTACACTACAGTATACTTTTAGCATATGCAAATAATAAAAGAATATGCTGTGTGAGTATAAGTGTGAAATGAATGCAATGTTTTTGAAGACTTTTGCATGCTATTTGCAATTAAAGAAACAGTTCACCCAAAAGGTTGCTCACCCTAAAGTTGTTGGTTACCAAACAGTTGCTGGTAGCCTTTGACTTCAATAGAATTTTCCCCCATATTATTGAAGTCAGTAGCTACCAGCAATTGTTTGGTAACAACTTTTGGGTGAGTAAATGACAGAATTTTCATTTTGGGGGTGAATTTTCTTCTTTTTTTCTTTTTTAAAGTGAGCTTAAACTTAAGAAACATTATCTTTCTTTTTTTATTATTATTTTATTTTACTAATATTATGTTATCTGTACACTTCAAGGTGCACATTGAGTACAATTAAGTGCACTTCTTTTTCAAAAGGGAAGTCCAACTCATTTCAAACAGGTCTTCAAAAAATATAGCAATCTGAAAAATATGAAAGTCTATAATGAGACTATGTAAAATGTATTCCAGGTACCTTAGCAAGTGGGACGACGCCTTTTAGTCGAGTGGCGGCTGCCTCATACTCAGGGGCAAGACGTTTGCAATGGCCACACCTAAAAGTGAACATGACACATGAGGTTTATTACTTTGCAAAATTAGCCTGCTATACACATGACAGATTGGTTGATTTCTGGCTTTTATTCGAACTAAAATATCCTTGTAACAACAAAAACAAAATATGAAGCTAATTAAAAGCTTTTTTATTTTATTGTTTTTTTTTTTTTTAGGTAAATTACCCCTGAACTACCTATAAAATCTGAGACACGGTAAATCATTGATAAATTAGGTCTGAAATTAGTAACGCTGAACTACGTAATCTGCGTCAGCCAATCACACGCGGCCAGCGAAACTTTATCGACCAATCAAAACGTTCCAACGGAGGGCCGCCGAGCCTCCAAACATCCTTGTTACTGCGATTTCTATCTGATAAACTTTCTATAGCCGCAACTTAAGACAAACATTAAATCTGTATCGACACGCTTTGAGGTTTAATTCTGTAAACCTACAAATTGCTCTAAAAATCCAGCAGTTTCACATAAAGAACAAACAACCACTAACGTTGGCCTTCATGTGCAGAGTGCCTGCAGAGTTCTTAAAGAGACAGTAGACCTAAAAATGAGAATAATTCACCATCAGTTACTCAATATCATGTGGACTCAAACCTGTATGACTTTTTTCGCCCACATAACACATTAAGAGACGTTATGCAGAATTTGAGCGACTGTCAGGCAACTAATCCACTATATAGCATTAGCAAATAAGAGGAAAAGCTACAAACAGGAAGTGACTCGTATAATTAGTTTCGTCCACAACTATGGAGTTGCATGGATTCATTCTGATCCCAGCGCGCGTTTAAAAGTCCTTATCACTCTGTATACATTGCCAGATTCCTTATTAGCATCTCACGACCTTGCATACTTCTAACTTGACTAGAAAAGCAGCTGGTGCAGTTACTTTCGCTTTAGCAAACTAGCTTTGCAGTGTTATTCAAAGCCTTGAGCATGCACGCAGTTCCCTAATACTACATTATAGGGTAGGTATCTAGAAAAAACCTTAATAATTATATTTATAATTCATATTAATTATCTAGAGTAAGCGCTAATGCACCAAATTTTCTAAATTGCATGAAGAAAAGATGGTTTAAATCGTCACACACTCACCAGGGTGCGAAGAACTCCACCAGAATAAGGTCATGATCTCCGATTTTGCTGTCAAAATCATCATCTGTGTACTCCAGCACATCACTCGCGCGCGCGGCCGCTGCACAAGCAGCGATAAACAGCACAGCCAGCATCATTTCAAACCCTTTTCAGTGCAAAAGTGAAGGGAATGATTAATATCCCGGTAGCCCTCAATTAATTGCTTCTTTTTGAGGTGTTGCTGTGAAAGGAAGGAGTGCCCAAAAGAAAGGCCCGCTGGATCTGGCACCCTGCACTCAATGAAAGAGAAAGCGCAGACGGATCTGCAAACCGGAGCTCTTCAAACTAACCAAAGTGTGGCATCTCACTATTGGATTTTCAGCAGGGTCATGCTGTTGCAATCAGCCAATCAGAACTCGGGAAACACACACTTCCGGGTGGGGAAATCATCTTTGCAGGTTGCAAGGAAAAATAATTGCCTTTGTTGGTTGTTAAAGTATACTATGTCTAAACTGTACGACTCCCTGATATCAGACATGCCATGTGGATCATTCTGAAATCATGCAAAAAAAAAGTTAAAAAACTGTATTTAACACAAAATGCAAAACAAAAAAATACATTTTATTAGTGCTCTCAGACTTCACAATAATTATTCAGCAGTTATGCTAAGCTATGTGTATTTTTTTTCTTTTCCAGCTATTTACAATCAGAACGAGCAACAATGAATCAGCAGGAAAAAGATCTGAAGCTGTTTCTGATTCAGTTCGATTCACACTGAATCCTTTGCATGCAGCGGTTTCTCATACTCAAAAATAATAAGGGGACACTTTTAAAACACAGAAGAAAATCCTTGTGTGTTTTTATCTTTTTATTGGGGAACCCAACAGTCCAAATTGTGACACATCTTATGGAAGAAAACCATTGAACGGAACAAAATTAATTATCTCTTTATTGTACGTGAAGCTTCAACTTTTTGCAGGTAAAGACAATTTACATCCATACCCATAACAGGGGGGAGGGGGTTAATTAATTATTCATTGTCTCTTGGAGCATTATTTATTTATTTATTTATTTTTGACAGACTGCAGGTATGTAGCCTAAGCGAAGTGTTACAGTAATATTTCTGTGGGGGAAAAAAAAAAAAATTAAACCAGAATATTTGGGTAAATATTTTCACTTCATATTAATAACTAGGAATTATGAGTTTTGAGTTTATTATTTAAATATTACTAAATGCCAATTTAGTAATATCGACAAACCCGCAATAAATAAATAAATAAATCACGTCACCTAAAGCGATGACGTTCACATCCTTTGACCGTTAAATATTGTTTGACGTCATGCTCGCTGAATTCAGTTGTGCTTTTTGCCACACTTACAATGAGCAGTGCCATTAAAGGTCAGGAAAATAAAACCTGTGAGTCAAACCAACATGAGAACAACATTTCCAGTGAGAAGGAAAAGCTTTCTCCGAGAGCGCAGGTTATTCGCTCGAAACTCGTGCACATGGCGGATCTGTGCGATCTTCTCCCGGAGCGCGAGGAGCACAGACACAGACCGCAGCACAGCGTCAAGGACGTGACTGGTGTGGGACACAAATCATGTTTAAAGTGTTATAAAACTGATATGTGTTGACTGAAGCTATATTAATACGTTTTAATATATATTAGGGTACAAATATATTTGCCCTCAGGTAATGTTTTAAATTGTAAGGTTTATGTGCTTCTTCAAATTACTGCTATTTAATGATCAGTTGTGAACTGTAAGACATAATGGTAACAGGTTTCACAAGTTAGAATAAATTAACATATAAAGTGAGTGCACTTAAAAGAGTTCACTTGGGGATGATGGTGTCATGATAATGAGAAGTTGTCATTATGACAAACTGATAAATATGATGGTAACAGGGTTCACTTTCAAGGGGTACAATATCAGCTGAAAAGCACAAAGGAAATGATTTAAAAAAATGCATATTTGTGTCTTAGATCTGGAGCGATACACCAGTCTGGAGAATGAATATAATCACTTGGTGAGGTTTGAAATCAGTCGTCACAGAAAAGACAGCATTACCCTGGATCAACGCAGACTGAACCGTGTGCTGAACCGTCATTCCAGATACCCTCCTCTGAATATGTTTGCACACTGGATCTTAGAGAGTATCCTTTTATACATAAGAAATCTGGTGTTCCAAAAAATAGTTTTTAAATTCAAGACTGTCTGAAAGTGTACTCTACTTAACAAAAATATATTAGGTGGTGTGTTTAAAGCTCTTATGCTCATCCTTGTCATTTTGAATGTTTCTTTGCTATCAGTAGAAGCAGGTGAGAGGTCAGCTAATGATTTTTAAGTTGATCCGTATTATAGGTTAAAGAAGACCAATATGTAAGCAGTCTCTGTTTGCGTATTCAGAGTTTCATGACTATAAGGATCCAAGCATAGACATCCTTTTGATGGCTCTACAACTACTGAACTGGTCTATACTGCAAGTTTACGTTTTAGAAATCATCCTGAAGTGGCTGGACGATTTCTGGCTGTTTTGGAAAAGTCCGTGGAACGTCTTTGATTTTGCTGTGACTCTGATGGTATGAATGCTTAAAAAATGAAGCAATATTCATTTAATTTGTTCTTTGTCTTCTTTAGTCTGGGTTAAAGTGAGACACTTACATTGGAAGTGAATTGGGTTGATTTGTAATCCGTAAAATACTCATTAAAAGTAGTATAGCCACAAGACGCAAACAAGTATGTGTGTTAGCATGATTTTTGCGTGAAAAATTGCTTACTACTATCTTTGTAAAGTTATAGTAAAGTTCCACCTTTTGTAACACTTGTCAAATCTGATCAGTAACATCTTATTAATTATTTATTGTGCAAAAAATCTTGTTTACTGTTATTTACCACATTTACCTCCTTTCCATTAATTAAAAGATTGAGAAATTCTTTGAAATTTTAAATTTGACAAGAATTACAGCAAATATATATAAAATTTATAAGACAAAAATAAAATGATAATTACCAGAATTAACTCCGGTAATGACTAATGACTTGTAATTTCAATTTGTAAATCATGCTGCTTAAAAACCACGTTTTCAAACACAATATGTTAATTTATTTATTAATTTTGCTTTAATAAAATTTCACTTTCAGATGAAAAAGATGATCACCACCTGAATCTGCAATGCTTCATCAATAGGTGGCAGCAGAGTGACATGCAGATGTCTCCTCTTTTTTGTTTTCAAATTTAGACAGATTCTCTACCCTTTTGGGCTGTAGTTCATTAGATATAGTTTATGTCAGTTACATCTTTGTGCATGCATATTAAATTTTACCAACAAAATTCAATCCTAAAAGTTGATGTGAGATACAGATAAGAGGCTAAACGTATTTTGCAGAATTAATTTGAGGCAAATCTAAGAAAAAGTTGTGTAAATTGTGTGTAAAACCACAGCTCCTGCTACTGCTTCTGGATTAAAAATGACCCAAATATGATAGGAGGGTTAAAGGAACAGTTTAGCCAAAAATGAAAATTTATACAATTTTTTTTTTTTTTTTTTTTAATCATCTTTTGGACTCTGATGGACGGCACCCATTCACTGCACAGGATCCATTGGTGAGCAAGTGAGATACTGCTAAATATCTCCAAATCTGTTCCAATCAAGAAACAACTCATTTATATCTTGGATGGCCTGGGTGAACTGTTCCTTTAGATGAAATATTACTTGAACAGCTTTACAGCTCAAATAAAACCAAAAACAGAAGAATTAAATTATGTGCTTTTATAAGATAATAATCCTCACGTTTCTGCTTTTAAATCCTCCAAAAATTGACCCCATTCTCTTCAATAGTGAGTGCCTCAATGTAACCTCAATTCTGATCATTTGAAAAAGGAAAGAGATGTTTTTTTGTTTTTGTTTTTGACTGTAATCAAGTGCTATCAATTGAAGTACTGAACCTGGAATATTCCAGTAACTTTCAAAATTTACATGTGGTCAACAACTTGACAACATGACACCCCATGTAACATTTTTTTCTGTTAGCCTGTTCTTCCAGCGGTTGTCCCCGAGACCTTCAGAGGTGCATTAATATCGCAAAAATTTTTAAAACTTCTCGTCCAGTTTCGTGTCCTCCGATGTTTGAAAATTGTTTCCAGATTCCAGGATATTCGTCTTATGTTGCAGATAATCTACCATGCATGTGGGGTATGCAATTATCCATAAAGCTATACTGTGTAAGAAACAATGTTTCATTATAACTAACAATGCTAACTACTTTCAACAGACCGTGAAATTGATATTTCCAGTGTTGGTAATAAGCTTTTTAGTTTTTGCTGTGTTTGGAGTAGTTCTGTTTGAAAAATATACCAACTCCAACGTTGAAGGTCTGCTCTACAAGAATGATTTCAAGTGAGGGCATTTTCATTGTGAAAACTTGAACAGTTTATTTTATAAGGTGTGGGTTGTTCTTAATGAATGTGCTTGGCTTCTTTTTTAGAAATTTATCCAGTGCATTCATCACACTCTTCAGTATTTTTACCTTTGAGCACTGGCTTGATTTACTAAAAGACATTCAGAGAGTTCCAGAGCTAAACCATCGACTCTGTGGATTGTTCATTATGGTGTGGTTTGTTTTTGGAGCCTTGATGACCTGTGTTTTTATGACCCTCATAAGTAAGTATTCTTACAATATATAAAGAAATATTGATTGTTCTAAACCCAGTGATTTTATGTATTGCATGATACACAAAATTAAACCCAGAATGAGGTGAAAATAATTAATTGTGTTTTAGTGCCTTTCTGGGTATATTTCTTCCAAATTATTTTTTCCTCTATAAAAAATTTCAACACAAAAAAAAAAGGTTGTCCAGAAGCCCTACCGACCTCAAACTTTTGAATGGTAGTGTATGTACAGTATATTCTTAACTGTAACATTTCATTTGTTTCCTTTATGTCCACAGTTGATGACTTTCAGGAAATTCGTAACAATCTCTCCAAAGAGGTGCAGCAATTGAATATCCTGCGCAGAGCAGAGATGTTCAAAGCAAGTCATATGGGGTAGGTGAACAAATTATATATTTAGATTTACTAGATGCATGTAGTTTATGTTGGCTTGTTAAACATGTTAAAACAGGGGTGGGCAATATACTGGAAGACACAATAAACCGGGAGAAATTTTGGACTATTGTTTCTATCACGGTTACACACTCACGTGATGTTGCTGTGCTACGCAGTCATGAAAACTTTTCGTTTGCATGCATTTTCAAGCATTACGGTTTAAAAACAAGTGATTTTAAGCTGTTGAAATGCAATGAGCAGCGAAAGAGAACTCATTTCTGTATATGCGCACGCTTTATAGACCTTAAACGGTTAAATAAACACACGTCTATGTGTCAAAATGCCCGTCTTTGTAAGTATCCTCATAAACACAGTAATTTATGTCTTAAGTGAAAGCAAACAGCTGAGAAAGAAGACACATGTGTAACAGTATATTGGATCTGGGCAGCTCTTAAAGTGAAAGCAGTCTAATATTCCTGCTGTCTGTCATTCATTTTAATCAATAAACAAAAGAGAGAAATCTCTCATTGCTCTTGACTCAGTTTTGTAACTTTAATAAGAAGAAATATATATTTGATTTACACAGCAGTAATTTTTTATACATTTGATTACTTTATACAGTGTATGTATTTTGCTTGTAATTAGCCTCTTATTCTTATTTAATTGTTTACAGTTTACTTTTCTTCAGTGAGCTTGAATTTTGTTTTGTTTTTAAATTTAGGCTAGTATTCATTTTTTTGTGATATTGACACTGGTGACAAGAATTATGAAATCTTTATGTTATAAAAAATTTTATATCCAGGGGCACCTTAAGGTGAGGGGGGAAGGTTAGGACGATTTCTACCGAGGGGGACACCCCTCTCCCCACCCCCTAACACCCAACCATTTAACATTTAATTTGTGATTTCAGGGCAATAAGCCAAACAAACCAACTGAAGGACCACAAACCTGTCAAAGATGAGGAAGAACAACCAAGTCCAAATGATAATTTGGACGGCCATATCTCGAGACTTGAGCTGGAGTGGGACATGGGTCTGGAAGCGTTTATTCAGGCGGCTGAGTTTCAGGATGACTGTGAGACAGAGTGCTGGCGTGAAGACAGTCTCCACAGGTACTTCGAGCTGATGGAAAAGCTCCAGCACAACCAAGAGGAGATGGACCGGCTCCAGGATATATTAGGTGGATATGAACCCCAAGCATTTTCATAATAAGCGATTGCAATGGCAACATTATATTTGATCATGTCTGGATAGAGTATTTTCATACAATCATACAATGCAGCAAAATATTTAACCCCTTTTATGATTTCCTCTTTAATGGCTTTTTACTTAATCATAATTTAAATTTAATATAACAAAAGTCACTAGTTAATTTTTATCTGTTGTGACAGTTCAGGGTTTCCTTAACCTGCATGAATGCTGTGAAAAGTAAGAAGAACGCATCAGCAAACCTGGTCTGTGACTGAATGGAGGACTTAGTTAAAGATGCTTTTTTTTTTTTTTTCCACACAGTTCACTCATTTCTAATAAAATGTATATAGTTTAAATACTTTTTAAAGTGACATTAGTAGACATTAGTAACATTTGCATTAGTAAGCTAATAAACCTTTTCATCTTTATGATATATTGCAATGATACCTGCTTGTTGGCAATTGACTGTTTTTAATTAATTCTATTAAATCTATCAATCTGTCTGACTACGTTTTTAATATAAGTTTTCCAACATAATGCGATGTGCAAGTCTTGTGACTTCACCTCAGATACTACCTAATTAGCAAAAGTGATTTTGAGCATTGCACTCTCTCAAAAGCCACCTTGGCATCGGCGCCGAAAGTCCAGTGGCCGATATATAATGCCGGCTTTATTTTACATGGACCGGGTCACTTCATGGGGGTGTAATTTTGAAATCACATGACTAGCTGGACTTGCACTTATGGAATCAATTAATCATGGCTGACAGCAAAACGTTTCTGCCATGGTTCATCCACACCACTAGGTGTCAGTACAAGACAACTCCCAGTGCAACATAAAAACATGACTGAGCACCTTTAATGTGAATTATTTCAGTGTTAGTTTTGCTTTTTGCTTACTTCATGTAAAACAACAGTAAAATGTACAATAAAACACTCTCCGAGACCCTTCAGCAATTTATATCTTCAACATCTTCAGCAAAAACATCTGTTTAATTCTCTGACACCTGAGGCAAATCTTGAAAATGGCTATTATAGTATTATTGCAACACAATCAAGTTACAATGTGACAAATCAATAGCGCCACATGAACACAATCATGATGTACGATACATTCACTCCTGTTTTATAATGGAGTGTGGTTTGTCTGGCGAAACACAGAGGCATGCTTATGGATCAGAATCAGCAGAATATTGAAGGAGGAAGGAACACACAAGAGGGAGGAGTCAGGAGAAGGGAGGAGCTAAGCAAGACTGTCAGTCTATTTAAACTGGCTGATGGGGGCGGGGATTTTGATGTCTTGGCCTCTCTCCAGTTTCTTCTCGCATTCAATGAGATAGTTCACTCCATCTATTACAGTCTGAACCAGCTGGACCTGAGCACATATTGATAGAGACAAGAAGTCATGGTGAGGTAATAACATTTTTTTTTTTTTTTCAATTTTTAAAGAAACAGTTCACCCAAAAATGAAAATTCTGTCATCATTTACTCACCCTCAAGTAGTTCCAAACCTGTATGAATTTCTTTGTTCTGCCGAACACAAAGGAAGATATTTTGAAGAAAGTTTGTAACCATGCTGTTTTGGGGCACCATTGACTTCCATAGTAGGAAAAAAAATACTATGGAAGTCAATGGTGCCCAAGAACTGCTCTGTTTCCCACATTCTTCAGAATATCTTCCTTTGTGTTCAGCAGAACAAAGACATTCATACAAGTTTGGAACTACTTGAGGGTGAGTAAATGATGACAGAATTTTCATTTTTGGGTGAACTATCTCTTTAAGCTTTCATTTAACACTCACTTTAAGGCACTAATAATTTGATAACAGTTAAATGTAATCTCTCACAAAATCCATTTTTCATACTGTACATTATATAATGTTGTGATGCCTAAATTTACTTGTAACATTTAAAATGTTTTAGTTTTTTTAGTGTTTTTTAAATTTATTTATTTAGACAAAGTAGTGAAGAACTTGAATATCATTATCTAATTTTTTAAAAACTTAAATATATTTATTTATTTATTGTGACACCACTGACCTCTGATTGGCCCAGCCTGTCCAGATTGGAAATATCAAAAGTGTTTCCAACAGCTGCGGTGTCCACTCCTCCAGTCCCCCTTTTCTGGAGTCGCAGGTTATCCAGGATCTTAGGGAAACGAGGGTCCTGCAAGAAAAAGTGAACATAAATATTGAAATATTACCATGCATGTGACAAACAAGGTGCAAAATTGTTAACATGACATAAGTTTATAATGTATTTCTAGAGAGAGGACCTTGCTGAGGCGAGGAAGAGTAACATGGACGCCAGCTCGTAGCCCTGTGCCCAGGTTTGACGGACAGGTGAGAATGTAACCCAGGTGCTCGTTCCACATGAATTCCCAACCCTTCTCCTGAATTAGTCTCTCAACCTGAGGGACAAAGAGAGAGTCTTGTGAGAAAGATACAAGAGTGATCTCTTTTAACTAAAACAATTAAAAAGCTGCTCAAAAATAAAACATACAACATATATTTATGATTCCCTTTTAGAATGAGCAACAGACTAAGACAGACCCACACAGATGCCTGTCTGGCAGGACAATGTGTTTACAACTGTATGTCCACAAAAGGGTATTGCTCTGAGCTGCAATAAACACAGCTGCAGCATCTCTGCTAGATAAATAATGGAGGCTTGTGCAGATTTAACAGTGACTGAGAGCCACATACTACACAATACACATGCATGACCTCACCTCTTGGAGACCCTTGCAGAAACGCTCAAAGACCCTCTTCATGTTGCCCCCCTTCTCCATGGAGATCACACGAGTGTGGTCTTCCTCGTTGACCCACACCAGGAAGGTTTTCTCATTGTTGTGCCTGGAATTGACAGGCATCTCATTATCATCTTCTGCAGAAATATTGAGGTCAATGTCTCTGGCATGTAAATATATGCAAGTTTTTGAATTGAATGAGGCTTTTGAAGAGATTTCCACCATGTGCATAAACAAAACAGTGGGTGACACTGAGATTTGAATATGACAGATTTGATTATTCAGTGAGAAGAGTCCTTATACTAACTGAAAGAACAATTACATTAACATTTATTGCACTTAAATTGCATTGCATAATTGCACTGCATAAAAATAAAAGATTAATGACTTTTCATTCTTTTTAAAAGGCGATATACCCATACAGTATATTAAACAATAACATTAACAAAAAAATGTGAAAATATATTAAATTTATTGCTATTTATAAAATACCACTGATAAAATGTAAAATGTGTATCTTTTGCTACACAGTACCATTTGATTCACAATTTGTGACAATTACCACAATTTGATTCAATATAAAAGAAAGACTCATTAGAGTCATTTATTTGGGAATTCGACTACACTGCTTGTCCTCTATGTTTTTGATTCAGTCAAAAAGATCTGGAAATCTTTGCATTTGATCTGGAGTCCTGTCTATATTGGTTTGAACTGTATATTTCTTATTTTCTAACAACAACTGAGTCAGTCATTCATTCGAGAATCTGACTCTACTGATTGCGCTGTATATTTCTGATTCTTTAAAAAGGACTGAATCATTAAAGTCGTTAGTTGGGGAATCAGACTACACTGGTTGCGCTGTATGTTTTTAATTCTGTAAAAAGAACCAAATTATCAGAGTAATTTATTTGGGAGCTGGACTCCACTGGCTGCATTGCATGTTTTGGATTCAGTAGTACTGATTCATTAGTCTTTTTTTTTTTTTTTTTTGAGAATTGGTCTACACTGGCTGCACTGCACGTTTTGGATTCAGTAAAAAGGACAGATTTATTGGAGTCATGGGTTCGGAAATCAGACTACACTGCTTGTGCTGTATGTTTTTGATTCAGTCAAAAGGATCGTCTCAGAGGTATTTGATCTAGAATTGGACTACACTGGTTGAACTGTATATTTCTGATTCTGTAAAATAAATAAATAAAGAAATAAAGAAATAAAGAAATGACTCAGTTTGTATGTTTTGGATTCAGTAAAAGGGACAGATTCATTACAGTCATTTGTTCGGAATTTGGACAATACCGTTTGTTCTGTATGATTTTGATTCAGTCAAAAGAATCGTCTCAGAGGCATTCAATCTGGAATTAGACTACATTGGTTGCGCTGTATATTTCTGATTCTGAAAAAGGACTGACTTAAGAGTCATTCATTCGGGATGGCACTGATTGCACTGCATATTTTTAATTTACTAAAACAACCAATTGATAAGAGTCATTCAGTTGGACTACAATAGTTGCGCTTTTTTGTTTCACGCTTGTTGCATGATTTAATATGCCAATACGTCCACATTGTCAAAATGGTTCTGTTATTTTTAAAATAAGAATCTGTTCTCGTTTCCCAAACCTAGTTACCCTTGACCTTATTACATTTTAGTCTCACTTTAGTCTCAAATGGTATCAGAAGTGCTTTGTTAGCTCGAAAACCATCAGGGTATTAAATGAAAGGTAATTTCCAAATTGAGTCTGGCAACACTGGCACACTTTCCCTTGCAGGCAGAAGGAAGAAGAAAAAAAAAGAGGATGCATAATGCAGGAGATGTAAGTGAGCCAAGGGTACACTCCGTGATTGATATCAAACCACAGCACATGGCCGTAGAGGTTGCTTCAAACTATTTCTGGATGAAACGCAGTCCTGTCAGAGGACATCATTTGCCATCAAACCACTCAAAACTCACCAGATGCCTCTTGCGTCGGGCCAGTCACGAGCCATGCCTGCACATGTCAGGAGGGGCGACACAGGCTTATCAAACAGGAAGTGATCCTATATAGCAAAACGAAAGGTCAGCATGAAAACTTATTGAGTTACATATCATCACATTTGTGAATATACCCACATCAATGAGCTGCTGCTGCTCTTGTTCGGTCATCAGAGTGAGGCTGTAGTATTTTCCAGCCAGATCCCCTTTTAGGCCTGCCAAGGCATCGATCACGACCCTCTCCACCTCTCTGCGCTCAGCACGGGTGCAGGCCGGGGGCAGACTCAGGCCGCGGATGCTCCTACCTGTCCTGACTCGAGACGACAGCACGTACTTATCGTCGAATTGGCCTCCCCGTATCTGATGGGATGAAAGTAGGGTGAACATAATGGATGTAACTTGAAACTGTAGGACTTGTGTTTGTGACCTGCCTTTCCTGTTAAAAAATGTAAAAGAATGCCAAACTGTCGGCGCCGATAGCCTTGTGGCAGTGCGCAGATATATAGTGTTGATTGGGCTGTAGGCGTCCCAAGTTCGAGTCCTGGCTCATGGACCTTTCCCTAACCCACCCCCCTCTCTCTCTCACACTTTGCTTCCTGTTAATTAACTGTGCTATCCAAATAAAGGATAAAAATGCCAAAAAATAAATCTTAAAAAAAAAGAATGCCAAACTATCGTGATATTATATACGTGCACGTTTTTTACCCCAGAGTGTAATTTTGTATTTGTTTTTGTATTAAACAAATCTGAGTATTAAATAAAAAAAATAAATAAAAAAAACAAAGCATTTAAAACCGAAATGTAAAATTTAGCTTTTAAATTAAAATTAACAAAAATAAATATGTTTCCTTGATTGTAGGTCATTTTCACCAGAATATCCAGTTTTTTCAAAAAGGTAAAAAAACAAACAGAGATGAATTGTTTACAATAACGTCTATAACATGCATTTGGAAAACAGATAGTGTGAATGTTTATTTCATGCCAACCTTTTTTTTCATGCAATTTTTAGAAAAAAACTGGTGACTTGCCAAGGCTAATTCCATGGCTAGGATTTTATGATTCCTAAATACGCACAATTAGTATATTTTTATTTTTTGATATAATGAAATATCATTTCAATATCATTTAGAATATTTATATGTATATATATATATACAGACAGACAGACATAGATAGATAGATAGATAGATAGATAGATAGATAGATAGATAGATAGATAGATAGATAGATTTGTGTCCTTGTTACAGTGTAATTACACAAATGAGTTCTAAGTAATTAATTAACAACATGTACTGTGTTAGTTGCTTGTAATTACATATAATATACTGCTATTACTAAAGTAAATACTCTTAAGATGTGTAACAATGTCTGAGTCTGTGACATGGTTAAAACCATAAAATTGATCTATAAATATATTTAAAAAATATCTATAAAATCTACTTTAAAATACACATTTGAAAAGTATCAAAAATGAATTAAGGCATTCCAAGACTTTTGGGAAATAACAGTTCGAGGAACACTACTACTGTCAGTGTTGTATGTGCAACTAAAACATTTCCTCTTACCTTACTGGAATCCAGGTCAGTGGGATGCTTCATGTTGCAGGGGTCATAACCATTGTGCCTTTCTTTGATGACTGGGTTAAAGATGTCAGCAAAGACCTGCACAAAACATATTTGATGTACTTTTGTGCTCCAAAAAATGCTAACCTCTTAATATGCCAAATGTGTGATATATAATATCCTCTCACCTCATATGACTCCTCATCTCCGGCCACCATTCCTACTGTTTTAATAAAGGGGTGTCCTGGGTTGTCCACGCCAGTTTGGATAGCCTGGTCCAAAGTGTAACCATTCGGAGTGGTTTTATCACACAGCTTGGCATATACAGCAGGAGTCAGGTGACTGGCCATACAGTTATTGTGCTTCCGCAAATCTGGATATTCAGCACTGTTGGGAAAAAGAACTAAGCTGAAAATCAAGGACAATGGCTGTGTCTCAAAACCAAACAAGCTGCCTAGCAAGACAGTTGTTGGGCCTGTCTATCAAAACGGGTTTTTTGAGCGTCAAACCCGCGTTCTGTACGCGTCAGATCCTAGTGAGCTCCCTATTAAAACAACGCTTTGAGCGTCACAACCGCGTTCCGAGCGCGTTCGAAACCTTTAAAAAACTGCGTTCTAGAATGTCACAGACGCGTTCTGTACGCGTAAAAACCTTTGACGCTTTCTGTCTCGTGTTTTTTGACACAGCCAACGTTCATTTAGTCACTTTTAAGACAAAATGTGAATTATGATACTAATTAATGCATACAAACAAATAAATAAATAAATTTGCATTCATCATCATTTTGTATTATAGGCTACATGAAAGGTGTAAAAATAAAAGGGTTCATTCTACTGTATTTAAAAGATCTAAACGAAACAATTAGATCTACAATAAAATTTAAATGGTATAATATAATATAATATAATATAATGCTTATTTATCGCTACGAGACCGTGGAACTGAATCATTCCTGACTCATATAATGAACATATTTGACGCCCACTTAGGCATTTGTGCAATACAATGCATGGTTTGTTTGGCATTCTCTCACAATATTTCATTGTTTTATGTAAGATATTGTCGTTATAAAACACTGACACGGCTGTAGTTACCTTGCAGGATAGATTCTCCGGACGTGCGCTCCTGCATTGACATGCTGCTCTCTATTCAGGAAGAATCCCACGGTCAGAGATCCCGCACCGACCAACGACAAGATTCCCACCTTCCTTTTACTGGACAAAATCCGTGCGAAGCTGCTGGCCATTTTAACCCTACAGAAGCAGACGAGGTCTCTCCAGATGAACGTGGACTTGGAGGATGGACAGACAGAAGGAGAGGCACTGGGATTACTGGAGGATGCAGGGGAATGCTGCGGATTTCTGCCCTTCTCCCAACACAAGCCGTCTGATCACCCTCCCCTCCACTGCCAGCAGCAGCAGCACAGGACGAGATGATTCAGATTCTCACCCTGCTTCTCCCAACCCTTACAGTAAACCACTCAATAACCTTGAATTTCCTTACACTTTGGCTGTTTCATTGTGGTTCAATTTTATTAATGTCTTAATGAGTTTTTAACGTACCAAAAGGGAACAATAAATGTGTTGTTAACCATGAAGCAACTGACAGCTCATTTAAACCTTGTACGTGACTTTGAAGCCCATTGGTTCAGCTTTACCTGTGAAACAACATACGCCCGTCTGCAGCACGCGCATGCGCGCTTGGGATTGGCTGATGAGTGGCCCCGTTGCATAAATTATATGGTTATTTAGATATGGGTTGAGATTTTTTTTTTTTTTTTTTTTTTTCTGTGGTATGATACTATGAGTAGTTTAATTGCACTCAGGAGCCTTACAAGTTAACTTTGGGTCTTTAAGTGAAACTAAGAAGGTTAAAAATGCTAAAACGGATCCTAGTTCTGGCAGGGACTATGTAGAAGGATGCCACAAAAATATTGTTTTAATAAAAACGTGTCCTTAATGTTATAGCCTAGTTTATAATTTATTTAAAATATTGTTATAGCTTCATTTTTAAAAAGCAAGAAGACATTCAAGACTGTGCTATATTGTGAATATTAGCCTACGCATTTTAGCTGCATTACAATGTTCATTTATGATTGCAAATAAATTCATAAGAAAGTATATTGCTTAAATATGTTTTCATATATTGAAGGTCATATATCACCTTCAATGAGTTTTCCACACAATGGCTAATTCATTAACCCATTTAACCCAGCATTTCACATTTGTGATTCAAATTGCTTTTCAGTTTGAAGGGTCTGAAACAAGTTGTAGCTATATTTTAAATATAAAGAGCATATTGTTTTAACAGCATGTAAAATATTTAACAAGTCACGTGACCAGATACTATATATGACCTCCATCTCAAGACGCCATTAAAGGTAACACAGATATAGATAGGCTATATAGGATGATATTTGCTGTAATATTTAAAAGGTCTGTTATTAATATGATATTGAAATTCTCTGTCGTGATCACTTGTCAACTGTCAGATTTATGACCAGTCTGACAACTCTCAAGCCCCATATTGTCATTCCATTGTCTTACAAATGACATGCTGTTTGTTTCATATGTGCTCATGTAAACTGGAAAACATTTGGGAACAAATGGGTTAACCTAAATTCATCATAAGCCTGCTTTAGGCCTAACCGTTGAGACAAGTTCACAGCATTTACTGGTCTTAGTTGGGATGAAAATCCCTGGTTTAAACCTTTCCACTAGAATGCTATGCATAAATCATGTGAAATAAACAAGAGAATTACCGTAGGCCAAGACAAACTAAACCCTGTATAATAATCCCTTACTGTTTTGTACAGCAAGCTGGTCATTATTGTGAGATTAAATCAGTGTTTAAATGATGCAAGGCAGAAATGCTACTGAGTGAATTGCAGACTTTTTTTTTTTATAACACAGGGATATTTCCATTGAAATGCGGTGCGAATGTGGAATGTTTGAACAAGCATGTCATTCATCAAATGTAAAAGTACTCTAGCAGCGCTGGAAAATGAATGATACATTACAACTGCCTGCATATTTGAAATGAAATTTTAAAGCTTACCAGATACTTTTAATCCACCGAAGTTGGTCTTATCTTCTGAAGTACAGTAGGAACCAGGTACAAGGGCAAAGTTTTTACTTTCTTCAATGCACCAGAGCAGAAATAGGTGTGTCCTTCTTTATTATAGTGCCATGGCGTGGTTAAGACTTCCTTTTGTTTGACCTGCCACTGTAACGCTCGACTAGCACTGTGCCATTCATTCATTGGCTGGCTAATGCTGCCTAATGTTTCCTGGGAACAAAATCATGACTGGATTCCTTATCTGTGTGTGATCAGAGCTGGGTATGAGATAATGAACCCACGATCAGTTCAAAGGTCACTGGGACGACGGGATAAATGACACGTCTCTTTACAGCCTACCTTACAACACTGTTACCTTGATGTCGTTAATATCAACTATACAATGTAACAAAGAAAATCTACACTATGCAAAAAAAGTAACAAAACAACTTTCAACTTAAGGCCATTATTGTCTTTATCATCTGTATTGTTTAATAACTGATAAATGTCTAGCTGCTGAACTGCTGAAGGCCCCTGAAGTCTTCATGGGAAGCAAAAATGGAAACTACTAACAAATACACTCAAAGCAAGCATTATATATCATACCAATGTATGTATATATATATATATATATATATATATATGTGTGTGTGTGTGTGTGTGTGTGTGTGTGTGTGTGTGTGTGTGTGTGTGTGTGTGTGTGTGTATGTATGTGTTAAACTTCTTTCAGGCCTTTAACAAATCCTTTTTTTTTTTCAGAACAACTAAAAATATCATTCTATGTATTTTCTTTTTGTTCTGTACATATCCTTTAACCAGGTCAAATTAGTTATGAAAGAGTTTGATTAAAGTTCTTATTTCTTACTTGTTTCACTTATTGTACGAATACTTCTTTAGGTAAAATCTATAGCTAATATAAAACTACTTTAGTAGACACTGAAGTAGTTTGATTTTATTTCTCACATTTGATTTGTTATCTAAAACTATTACAACAGAAACTATTACTGAAAGAAGTACTATCTATTGTATATAACCTTTCATTGTATGTATATACAGTATATATTTATTTAACCTTTATTTAGCCAGGATAATCTCTCTGAGATTAAAAATCTCTTTCACAGGAAAGTCCTGGCCAAGAATAGGCAGCAGTTACAATCACAAACTCACAAAACAAAACAACAAAAACAGTTGCACCTCATTGAGTCTTCTTCAAGTGACTGAATAATAGATTTAAAATGTTCACTTTGTATATTGCTGATTATATATACTGTATCACTGCTCCCCCTGGTGGAAGAGGCCCGTGTTAATAGAGTTTATAGCACAGCTTTATTTAAGAGCTTTTTCGAACTGTATTGAGATCGTCTGCATAGCATGCATGTAATAAAAGCCTGAAAATTTGTAAAACGTATTTTAAAATTTCACCCTAACCCGGCAAAGAATCCATTTCCAGAGTTCCAAACAGCACTAAATTAACTCACCACAACGCGGCGTTACTTTCCCTACTTCAACTGGAATGGGGCCGCAACTGGATAAAGTTGAAGCAGCTGTCCATTGACTTTGATTTTATATATATATATATATATATATATATATATATATATATATATATATATATATATATATATATATATATATATATATATATATATATATATATATATATATATATGCACACACAGGTGCATCTCAATAAATTAGAATGTCGTGGAAAAGTTCATTTATTTCAGTAATTCAACTCAAATTGTGAAACTCGTATATTAAATAAATTCAATGCATACAGACTGAAGTAGTTTAAGACTTTGGTTCTTTTAATTGTGATGATTTTGGCTCACATTTAACAAAAACCCACTAATTCACTATCTCAACAAATTAGAATATGGTGACATGCCAATCAGCTAATCAACTCAAAACACCTGCAAAGGTTTCCTGAGCCTTCAAAATGGTCTCTCAGTTTGGTTCACTAGGCTACACAATCATGGGGAAGACTGCTGATCTGACAGTTGTCCAGAAGACAATCATTGACACCCTTCACAAGGAGGGTAAGCCACAAACATTCATTGCCAAAGAAGCTGGCTGTTCACAGAGTGCTGTATCCAAGCATGTTAACAGAAAGTTGAGTGGAAGGAAAAAGTGTGGAAGAAAAATATGCACAACCAACCGAGAGAACCGCAGCCTTATGAGGATTGTCAAGCAAAATTGATTCAAGAATTTAGGTGAACTTCACAAGGAATGGACTGAGGCTGGGGTCAAGGCATCAAGAGCCTCCACACACAGACGTGTCAAGGAATTTGGCTACAGTTGTCGTATTCCTCTTGTTAAGCCACTCCTGAACCACAGACAACGTCAGAGGCGTCTTACCTGGGCTAAGGAGAAGAAGAACTGAACTGTTGCCCAGTGGTCCAAAGTCCTCTTTTCAGATGAGAGCAAGTTTTGTATTTCATTTGGAAACCAAGGTCCTAGAGTCTGGAGGAAGGGTGGAGAAGCTCATAGCCCAAGTTGCTTGAAGTCCAGTGTTAAGTTTCCACAGTCTGTGATGATTTGGGGTGCAGTCTCATCTGCTGGTGTTGGTCCATTGTGTTTTTTGAAAACCAAAGTCACTGCACCCGTTTACCAAGAAATTTTGGAGCACTTCATGCTTCCTTCTGCTGACCAGCTTTTTAAAGATGCTGATTTCATTTTCCAGCAGGATTTGGCACCTGCCCACACTGCCAAAAGCACCAAACGTTGGTTAAATGACTTGACTGGCCAGCAAACTCACCAGACCTGAACCCCATAGAGAATCTATGGGGTCTTGTCAAGAGAAAAATGAGAAACAAGAGACCAAAAAATGCAGATGAGCTGAAGGCCACTGTCAAAGAAACCTGGGCTTCCATACCACCTCAGCAGTGCCACAAACTGATCACCTCCATGCCACGCCGAATTGAGGCAGTAATTAAAGCAAAAGGAGCCCCTACCAAGTATTGAGTACATATACAGTAAATCAACATACTTTCCAGAAGGCCAACAATTCACAAAAAAAATTTTTTTTTATTGGTCTTATGAAGTATTCTAATTTGTTGAGATAGTGAATTGGTGGGTTTTTGTTAAATGTGAGCCAAAATCATCACAATTAAAAGAACCAAAGTCTTAAACTACTTCAGTCTGTGTGCATTGAATTTATTTAATACACGAGTTTCACAATTTGAGTTGAATTACTGAAATAAATTAACTTTTCCACGACATTCTAATTTATTGAGATGCACCTGTATATATATATATATATATATATATATATATAAGCTTTCATAAGCTATTATAATCTATTCCTTTATATTAATTAATTATTAATGTAGAATTATTGTTTTTTGAACATTCATTCTGGTAGACAGAATGGTTCACCTAATTACAGAACCACCCATGTATATTATTAAGCTTTTTTTTTTTTTTTTTGTTATTGGACAGCTCTTGGATATGTCATAGTCTGCCTTTGCACTGATTTTCAACATACCATGTGTCCTGACTGAGACTCATATTTTAGCCGTGATTTCATTTAAAATGAAGGTGAGGACACGCAACAAAGGTTGATGAAAGCCTTATAGTGACAGCTAGGGATATGGCAGTATCAATAACCATGAAAGGCGCAATAGAAAGGGGCAGCTACTATATTTACACAGCCACCTTACAATTGAGAGATTTATGGATCAGTCAGTGAAAAATGTCAGTCTTAAATCTGTTAGAAGTTAGCATTTTCTAGCAATGACAATCCAGCCTGTTGCTACACTTTTGAATGAAACTAAAACGAAAGCAAAAACCTGTTAAATGGGGCAACCTTAATCTCAGGAGACACAATTTCTGTCACTCTGTATTTAGTCAACACAACAGGTGAGTTTCCTGTAAACAGATCTTTCCTCAAACATTGTATTACTTTAATGATAGTCTGAAACCTTCTGGAAAAAAAAAACCACTATTATAGCTATATTTAAATCATAATGTCATACACAAGCACTAATTTAAAAGTGAATCTGAACTGGCAAGTGAATATAAGTATATTAAACAAAAGGTTTCGTTTACTTCAGATAAAACCCATCACTTTCAAGCAAACTGAGTGAACTCATTGCTTACTTTAACTACCATTCAAATGTTCAAAAGTTTTTTTTATTTTTTTTATGTTTTTGAAAGAAGTCTCTTATAGTCACCGAAAAAAAAATGAATTTGCTCAAAATACACTAAAATAGTTATATAGTGAAATATTATTACAGTTTAAAATAGCTGTAGGGGTGAATTCAGATAAATTGGGATACCTTTTGCCATTGAGATGATTGGGAAAAATGTCCCAGTTAACCCAAAGTCCTATTATAAAATGCAATGTATTCCTGTGATGGCAGACCTGAATTTTCTACAGCCATTATTCCAGTCTTCAGTGTCACATGATCCTTCAGAAATCATTCTAATCAGCTGATTTGCTGCTCAAGAAACATTTCCTATTATTACCAATATTAAAAACAGTTGTTCTGCTTAATATTTAATATAAACAGCGACACATTTTCATAAATAAGGCATTCAAAAGTACAGCATTTTCAGGCAAGAAGAATAAAGAAAGAACAACATATCAAACAGTAGTAAACCAAGCCCAAGGGTACTTAATACCCCTCCTCTACCTTCATGCCATTCACACTGTTTCCACAAGCAGTTGGCAATGTTTATACACCTTTAAGACCCACATCTGTTCAAAAGAGAAACTGTCTGTAACTTCAACACTCAACTAAAGACATTAAAATGGACAGCAGTCTCAACAGCAAACCGGAGATTCAGTCTGCAACTCCACCAATGGAAGACAACAGCAGCATGGAAGATAGTAGCCATAATGATGAAGCTGCAATTTCTTCTGCTCTGGAAACAGCTGGAAATGGAGATTCCTCACAACCACCAACAATTAGCTCCAAGTTACTGAGAATGCTGGAAGCAGCAACCAACCGGCGACCTGTGCTCACAAAAATGCAGAACAACGAGGAAGTGTTCGATGAAAATGATGGAGTCGTCAGTGAAGCACCAAGAACAAAAAGAGTAAGTGCTACTGAAGCTGAATAAATACAATGGATATTAAAGTATTGTTTAGTGTTGTGCATTATAATGTAAAAACAGACAAAATGTAAGACATAAATACAATGAACTAATTCTATAAGTCTCCCATATTTGTAATATTACTGTGTTCAGTGTGTTCCTGTTTCAAACCTTGGCTTACATCACAAAAATAATGTAAACTTAGGAAAGGAAGAATCATGAATCTTAGAGTTATTTGGGTTCTTTACCACCATTTGTCATTGAACAATGTACTTGATCCCTCGTTTTTTTCAACAGGAATGTCCCTATAGAGACAGAGCTGTCAATTTCCTGTTTTATACCAGATTCTGAAAGGGTTAAATGTCTGTTCTGGTTATTGGAGGTCATAGAAGTGCTGAGGTCAAACCTTGGAAAGGGAGAACCATTTTGTCTTTGAACAAGGCACTTGATCAGTTGCTTCGATGAGAATTTCCTGTTAGCAACAGAACTGTCCATTTTCTTGTTTTATCTCAAATTCAGAAGGGGTTAAATGTCTGTGCAGGACATGAAGCAGAGACCCATGAATCTGGGAGCGGTGTAAGTTCTTTACCAGCCATTTGTCCTTGAACAAAGAATTTGATCCCAGGATGCTTGAACAGGCATTTCCCTAAAGCATCAGAACGGTCAATGTCCTGTTTTATACCAAATTCAGAAAGGGTTAAATGTTTGTACTGGAGATGAAACGGAGATCCATGAATCTGAGAGTGGTGTAGGTTCTTTACCAGCAATTTGTCCTTGAACAAAATGCTCGATCACAGTTTGCTTTAATAGGAATGTGCCTAAAGCATCAGAGCGGTCAATGTCCTGTTTTATACCAGATTCAGAGAGGGCTAAATGCCTCTGCTGGTCACCGGAGTTCATAGAAGTGCTGAGGTCAAACCTTGGAAATGGAGACCCATGAATATGAATGTTGTTTAGGTTCTTTACCACCATTTTGACCTGAACAAAGTGCTTGATCCCCAGTTACTTCAATGGGAAAGTCTCTAAAGCAACATAACTGTCAAAGTCCTGTTTTATACCAGATTCAGAAAGGGTTAAATGTCTGTTTTGGCCATTGGATTGCATAGAAGTGCTGAGGTCAAACCTTGGAAATGGAGACCAATAAAACTGAATTCTGATGAGGTTCTTTACCACCGTTTTAACCTGAACAAAGTGCTTTATCCTCAGTTATTTCAATAGGAAAGTCTCTAAAGCAACAGAACTGTCAACGTCCTGCTTTACACCAGATTTGGAAAGGGTTAAATGTCTGTGCTGGTCATTGGAGTTCATAGAAGTCCTGAGGTCAGACTTTGGAAAGGGAGAACCATGAATCTGAATCCTGTTGAATTCCCTTACTTCCATTTTGTCATTGAGGACTTGTCCATAGGTTGCGTCAAGAAGACTTTCTCTGTGAGAAGCGAACTGGTTGTTTTTTTACAAGGTGGGATAAGGGTACATATCTAGGTGTAGTAATCTAAATGTGGTGCATGGGTTTAAACACCAAAAAGCCTCGAATCTGAGAGCCATCGAGTTTCCTTACCTCCACTGTGTCCTTAAACACTTGACCCCAGGTTGTGCCAAGGGGACTGTCTCTGTGAGAAGCAAACTGGCTTCTTTATACCACAATGTGGTAGGGGTAAATAGAGTTTCTGGTTTGGTAAATTAAGTGAGCTGGGTTTAAACCCTGGAAAGCATAAGCATTGAGTTGCCTTGCCTCCATTTTGCCCTTGAACAAGACACTTGACCCCAGGTTGTTCCAAAGGACTGACCCTTTAGTAAGAGAACAGCAAAGAATAACAAGTAATTTTGGATACAACATGCCTGCTAAATGACGTGTAACCGAATAACCTGTTCTTGATCATCATTAACAACCCTGAACAGAGAGACGGGCTGAACACAAACCAGTGCTCTTACAAGTAGCAGCTCAGTGGCACTGGGCCAGAATTAATAAATGACTTGTGGGAACTTTTGTGACCTCACAGACTTTAATCATTGTCAAATCACGTAAGCGGACAGAGAGCTCTGAATTTATTGTACAGGCTTTGGTCTCACAGTGTAGGATTTCATCTGACAGTGGACCCATGCTTCTCTAGCCTGCTCATTTAACATCATGGCATGACAATTACTGTTGTGGTTCAGCCTTTAAATGCCTACGTGGGAGTTATTCTGCGCATTTCTCAAGAGGATCAGACACCATGAGGAAAGTCTACAGCCTGGTTAGTCACACTAAAAACAGGGAATCAAAAGATGCTGTGTTGTCTCTTAACATCAAGGTATTTCCAGAGAAGTTTATTTTTCTTAGAACTAGGTCATAAGACTTTTTGTGGGTGTTTTTGTGATTGATAGAAATTTATATTCATTAATTTAGTCATTTTGTACTGAGTGGTGTTATATTATTAGTTTATTGAATATGACAATGCAAATTTCATTTCTAATCCCAGAGTAGATTGTGAAAAGATTTATATTACCTGGTGCTCAAGTTAATTTTTATTCATTACTTGCTAAAATAGTTAAGCAGTATCAGCATTTTGATATATAATCGCATTTTTGTTGGCAGATAAGACAGTGGGACTACTAGTGCTAACCATAACAACCAAACAAACTCATAATTATGATGCCGTGTTTAATTTAAAGTTTTCTTTCGTTATTTGTTTGTTTACTGTGTGTTAGTGAGCAAGTGAAGGTTACTGCATATTTGGTCTATTAGATCTCTTGTCTGTATCTGAAACATATGTTTCTACGTACTTATTCTGTCCTAACACTATTTTAATATTTCTACCATTAGTTATGAGTCTATTTTTAGAATAAAGGGGTTATAATTTTTCTGTTATTTTGAGAAATCACTTTAAGATTTTGGTTTTCTGCAGGAAATGGATACATTCGCATTCAAATATCAAGATTTTGTAATTAGATAAAAAGCTGACAACTGTACTAAGAAATTAAAATGTTTTGGTAGTTATGCATTTGTATAAATCGAATACTACATACAAAATTATATAAAATACATTTTTATAAAAAATACATATTTGAGGCATTTTAAATAGATTTTATATTAAATATACAAAAAAAATTATATATATATATATATAATAGTTTTTTTTCCTTAGCAAATCCAGTATCCTGAGCAGACACGAGAATTCGACAGTCGATTAACAAAGACCGGACGCCGCTCTCTGTCCCACTCTATTTCTCATTCCTCTACAGACAGCAACAGCTCAGGTAGATGCCACACAAATTCCCTCAAACTGGAAAATGTATATTTTTGGTAGTTCTTTGGATTTTCATCACAATCTTTGATCCCATTTTACTTTCTCATTTCGTTTCTCATTTTTCAGGGGGTTCAGATGCAGAAAATCCAGAAGACGAGGTCTCTCCTCGAGACATGCAACAGATTAACTCCAAAGGGAGCAGGGATTTCTGCATCAAAAATATCAAACTGGCAGACTTTGGCCGCCGAGAGATAGAACTTGCTGAGGATGGTAGGCATACAGTATGGTTTAAAACACATAAGCATTGTACAATATTCAAAAAGAAATGTAATAAATTGGTGCATATTTTTATCAATTAAAGAGATGACTGCACTAATGGCTTTGAGAAAAGGTGCCCAAGGAGAGAAACCATTGGCAGGGGCTAAAATAGTGGGATGCACCCACGTCACGGCCCAGACAGCTGTAAGTGTCATTCCTTCATGGCATTTTAAATGTATACTGCATCATGCTAAAAGAAAAAAAAAAAAAAAAAAAAAAAAAAGCAAAGCACAGAAAAACCAAAGAAAAACCCCCAACACCTCCCATATTCCCCTACCTCAGCTGAATATACAATACAAAAATAGATAAATATAAGTAATAATAAATACATATTTAAACTACTGTTCAAACTACTGTTGTACTGTTTGGGATCAAGATATTTTTTTTTTGAAAGAAATTAATACTTTTATTAAGCAAGGACACATTAAGTTGATCAAAATTAACAGTAAGACATTACAAAAGATTCTATTTCAAATAAATGTTTTATCAAAGAATCCAGAAAAAATGATCAAAGTTACCACAAAAATATTAAGCAGCTGTTTCTAACATTGACAATAAATGTTTCTTGAGCACCAAATCAGCATATTAGAATGATTTCTGAAGGATCATGTGACACTCAAGATTGGAGTAATGGCTAATATATATATATATATATATATATATATATAAAATATACACACACATACACACTTTTCCCTAAACAGGTGCTGTTTGAGACTCTGATGGTATTAGGGGCTCAGTGTAGGTGGGCAGCCTGCAATATTTACTCCACTCAGGATGAAGTGGCAGCTGCTTTAGCAGAGCAAGGTAAAAGAAACTCTCAATCTAATTGTCGTTCTTTTTTTTTGCATGTGATTATTTACCTTCTTTGATTTCTCCCTCGTCTTGCCCTCTGCTCTCCATGGCAGATTTTCCAGTGTTTGCATGGAAAGGAGAATCTGAGGATGACTTCTGGTGGTGTATTGATTGCTGTGTAAATGTGGAGGGCTGGGAGCCAAACATGGTACAAGTGCCTTCAGTGATACGGGAGCACTTTCCCTTCAAGGATCAATAGTATCTCTTATCTTGTGTTTTCACCTGTAAATAGAAGTTTGTTAATGGTCTTTTCTTCTTTAGATCCTCGATGACGGAGGAGATATGACACATTGGATATACAAGAAATATCCTCACCTCTTCAAGAAAGTCAAGGGTATTGTTGAAGAAAGTATCACAGGCATTCACAGGTTGGGTCCCTTTCTAATCCTGGTTATTTTTTTCACATTTGTGGAGAGATGATTACACTGAATTGACACTAGGGTGTTTGATAATGAAACTTTTGCATCACATTTATCAGACTTCATCACCTCTCTAAAGCTGGAAAACTATGTGTGCCAGCCATAAATATGAATGACTCGGTCACTAAACAAAAGTTTGACAATCTCTACTGCTGCAGGGAGTCCATTCTGGATAGGTAAGACAACAATACAAGTGTTTCTCCATTAAATTCATAGTATTTATATGATTAAACCTACTTTCTGTCTTGTTCCTATTCTCTCAGTCTGAAAAAGACTGCTGATATCATGTTTGGGGGAAAGCAGGTGGCTGTATGTGGATACGGAGAGGTACGTCTCCTGATTCCAGTAAATGATAGTTTCTATTGTCAATATGCCACTTGAGAGCGGTGTCCATCACCTGCAGTAGTTTAGTATTGGCCTCTGTTTTGTGTGCATAAGTGTAAATATTGGTGCCCACAGGTGGGAAAAGGTTGTTCTGCAGCTCTGAAAGCGATGGGATCTGTGGTGTATGTAACCGAAATCGACCCCATCTGTGCTCTACAAGCATGGTAAGATATTATTTGAAAGAAACTATCCAGAGAGTTATATTTTCAACAGTATCACTCCTGACAGCCAACTATATTTCAACTAGCATGGATGGCTTTCGATTGGCCAAACTAGGTGATGTCGTCAGACAAGTGGACATGGTTATTACCTGCACAGGCAAGTTGTGCAATATCATAAAACAATATCGTAAGTCTTTGCTTAAATTACCTTACACTGTTTGCTTTGACAGCTGACCCTTTGTCTACACAGGTAACAAAAACATTGTTGTGAGGGAACACATGGACCTAATGAAGAATGGCTGCGTTGTCTGCAACATGGGACGCTCTAATACAGAAATCGATGTTGTAAGTGGTTGTAGGATGCGATAAAACACACGATTAGTGATGACAACTGTATGCTTGGAATTGAATTGGTTGTATTTCTTGTCATTTGTGTTAACTTTTGAATTTTCAGAGCAGTCTAAGAACCCCAGAGTTAGTGTGGCAGCATGTGAGAGCGCAAGTGGATCACATTATTTGGCCTGATGGCAAGAGAATAGTGCTCCTTGCAGAGGTCAGAGAATAAAGAATACTATTAAAGAATACTATAATATAAAAGAGAAACATGTTTACCTTATTTTTCAGCATGTTAGGAACAATTTGTGTTTCAAAGCAGTGGATCTAAGAGCATGTCCTACTTGTGTAAATCATGTTAAGCTATAATCTACATTTCCTCATTACAAAACTCATGGCATATTGATCATTAATGCTAATGGCATAGTTACTGTTTTACCATTTGATTCTAGGGCCGTGTCCTTAATCTAAGCTCCTCCACTGTACCCATATACGTGCTTTCCATCACAGCCACCACACAGGTACGAAAGCAGTTTGCTACATTAATTTAAATGAGGTTTTATGTTGGTAGCCTAAAGGCTAGTTCTTCTTTTACGTAGCCTAAACATTAGCTTGGCATAGCAATAAAACTTTTAAAAGAACATTTGCATTTAGTACAAAACAATGTAAATGGGAAGCATGCCAGTCTTGGGCTATAGTTGGGTTTAAAATTGTTTTGTGGATAGTGAATGGATAGGTTGTCTCCCTCTTGTTTACAAGTTTAGCTTTCTGTATACTTTTTGAAGGCTTTGGCATTGATCGAGCTCTTCAATGCTCCTGAGGGCCGTTACAAGCAAGATGTCTATCTTCTTCCCAAGAAACTGGGTAACAACGCAATGGCCAGAATTAAATATTGTTCATCCATATTTCATAATGGACCAAATCATATTTGGATAAAAATGACATCACAAACTGACTCAGTATTTTGTGTACCAGATGAGTATGTTGCAAGCCTGCACCTGCAGACCTTTGACGCACACCTGACTGAGCTCACCGATGAACAAGCCAAATACATGGGCTTGAGTAAATATGGCCCCTTCAAAGCCAGTTACTACAGGTGTGTTTAAAAATTAAAATTATTATTGCATTTATAGATATGTAGTGTGAAACATTTAACGCCTGCTTTGTGTTTTGGTTTGTTTTTAGGTATTAAGTCTCAATGTAACTCATCATCATTTAAAAGAAAACAGATGGATCTATGGGCAGAAACTGATTTAACTCAGCGGGGATTTCATTCATCTTGCTCTTCAACACATGATATTTCAGGCTTGACCATTAAGGGTCAGAGTGTACAAATATAAAGTGAACTATAGCACTTTTTCCTCTTGCTATTGTACTGCTAACCATTTTAGAGAAGGTGTCCATTCTGGTTTTATACAACGAACATTACCACTAAAACTTCCACAAAGTAAATAAATACATAAAAGTAAAAGAAAATGCAATAAAAGAACATAGCATGCTGCAAGTATGTTATTTAGACCCTTGCATGGTTCTCTAATAAAACACTGTATTCTACTAAGTTTGTTTACTTCAAAAATATAAAACCTGACAGGGCAAAACCACGGTTTTTGCTAGGAATGACACGGATAACATTATTCTTTAAACACTGAACTTAACATTACACATGAAAACTGGAAACACAAACTGACACTATAGAATGGAAAAGGGCTTGGTGTACTCACTTTAAGTCCAGTAAAGGGGTAAAGGGTAAGAATTATAGAGAGAACATCTTCTGTCCTTCAATCTTGAAGTAAGGAAAAAATTCCTTAATGTGCCTCTAGATGGAGGTAATGTAAAAGGATAAGGCTTTGGCAAACAAGGCAAAGAATGCCAGGGATATTTGCTAGTCTAGCAGCAAGAATCTTGTTGTTTGCAAGACAGAAATTTTGTTGATTATACTTTTCCTCCACTGTATCTTTTGTGTCCAAGTAGGTTAATAAAGGTATTTCAAAGCAGCACAGCCTGTGCTTTCTTAAAGTTGTGGTTTTCATGTGCTACCAAAGCTTCCTTTTTCTGTTACAAAATATAAGTCTCTTATAAATATGGTTGACCGAGTTTTAGTTTACTACCGATAAGCAAAAGAAAGGGTTTGGTAATTCATTTTGGTAAGTCATTTTGTATGATATTACTCTATATTTTATTTTATAAAAATTGCTTTTATAAACAGAAATTATAAATATATTTATAAATGACCACAAATTCAAGCCTTTAAAACATACACAGAAAAAGCAAAAAAGAAAAAGTGCTTTTTTTTAACATGCTGAAACTATTTAGCATATGCACAACTGACTTAAAAGATCACCCAAAATTAAAATTCTGTCATCATTTACTCACCCTCAAATATTACAAGAAAACAGTTTTGGAATGACATCAAGGCAAGTAAAGTGAGTAATCAGTAAGTGATGACAGGATTTAAATTTTTGATTTTTAATTACCTCCTTAATGACACTGACACATATATTTGCTGTGTCTTTGTATGCATAACAATGTTATGTTGTTTGAAGTGTGCCTCTAGCATATTTTTTCATGGGTCCTCTGAGCTCTGACTGCATAGCTCAAGTTGTTTCTGCCCTAAATATAGAGTTGGCTTTTCCCTACAATGTCAAATGTAACTTGATTCCATAAGTTAAGTCACAGCACGTCAGTTGCTGGCTGACCGGCTGAGTTCCTCTCACTCTGTGCCACACTGCCTGATGGAGTCTGTGGGAGTGCTATGCAGCCCCACTGGGCCCAGCTCCAACCTACTGAGCTTGCCGGCATCCTGCCCCTGGGATGAGGATGAGAAGTCACTGGGTCTGGAAGGAATCAAGCCCAAATCTTCACCCATACCGAGACGACGGAGTTCAGCGTCCTCCGATGACTCCCTGCCTCCCCCTTCCAGCAGCCGAAGAGTATCTTTTGCTGACGCCTTTGGTTTGAGTCTTGTCTCAGTGAAACAGTTTGATGCTTGGGGAGTAACTGACCCATCAGGCTCTCTGGAGAGTGACTTGAATGAAGATAAGGAGTATTATATGGTTCCTCTCTTCACTCTTCCACAGACTTCTGAGGAACTAGCCTTGCGGGTTCACGAGCAGAAACTAGAACTGGAGAGTTTGGAGTTGCTTTCTGGGACCACCACCCTAAGAGGAATCATTCGCGTGATGAATATTAGTTTTGATAAGATGGTCTATGTACGTACCTCTTTAGATTCATGGAAAAGTCATTTTGATCTGTTGGCAGAGTACGTACCTGAGTCAAGCAATGGTGAGACGGATTGTTTCTCCTTCAAACTCACACTAGTACCCCTATTTGGAGAAGAGGGCGCTAGGGTCGACTTCTGTTTGCGATATGAAACATCTTTAGGCACTTTTTGGGCAAACAATAATGAAAAGAACTACTCTCTGTTTTGTTATGAAACAATGAAGGAGAAACCCCAAAATGAGAGTGAAAACAGAAGAAAAAGCTGTCTGAAAACAACCAGGTGAGGGGTCACCAACACATCTGTTGCATAAATAGTAATGAATCTCAAAATAAATATTTCTAAAATATTAATATCACCGTACTTTTATCAAATTTATCAATAATGCATACTAAAAGACTTGAGAACAATTGATACAGTTTTTAAATGTAAGTCAGTGACATGACATAGTTAATCTATGCTTAAAACTACAATACTAAAGTGGAACTCAATGAATTATGCAACAATATACATACTGCCTTTTCCACAATTCTTAATTTTATAATTGTATAATTTTCCAGCCCAAATGTCTCTGCTTTGACTGTTTCAGCAACAAACAATGAAGAATATCCTGGTAATTGATCTCCTGAAAATTACTTACAACTAGATTTGGAAATACTATAAATTTCTGATAAATACATATGTTTTGTTTCCTCAGACATAAATCTAAATTCTGGATCGCTAAATGAAAACTCTGAGAAACTTGAAAGCAAGGAATTCGTGGTGAGTTCTAAGTTTTACCAAAGATTCAACCACTATCAACTAATTGTGTGTTTTAATGAAACAATGCATTTTAGTATAAAATTATATAGTGAAAATAATTTTATAAATTGTGCTGTGACACTGGCTGCTCTCTCTGAATGTCATGCGGTTACTGATGTTAGGCTTTGACAAGTGTTAGTGTAACATTACAGTATGTACTGTCCCAAACAAGACACTTGATAGGTCATGCTTTTCAGGGTCGCTGTGAGACCATCAAGTTCTGTTGTTAAAAGTAAACTCAAGTCAATGGGCCTCATTCACTAAGCATGCTTATTGCGTATGCACAATGTTTTTGTGTGAAACCTGCATATAAACATTTTCACGAACAAATCATGATTCACTAAAACTTTCATAATAAAATTTATTCTAAATTTAAGAAAAAATATAGGAACAGCTGAAAGCACATGTACGCAAAAATCTCACTCTGGCCTGTTTTAATAATCTATATAATCTATAAGCTATAAATAATGTATGTTTCATTTTAGTTAAATATTATATATAATTATGATAAATTGTATATTTTAATCACGAAAAAATTATTTCATCATATACGTTGAAAGAGGAAGAAAAGCTGCGTTAGACTATAGCTAACTAGACTAAATGCGAATAATCTATGCAATTATTAGTGAATGAGACCCAATGTCTTAACTAAACCTATCTTAGAAGTTAAAAAGGTATTTCGATAAGATCTTAAGAAAAGTTATTCTTTAAATTGTATTTACTGAAGACATCATTTCATTCAGTATTTTTCACATCTATCTCTTTGGAAACAGGAGGAAATGAAAAGAAACCGCAGCCAAAGAAGCAGAAGAAAGGCTGTGCGATTAGCAAAAGTCAAGGAACACTTTGCTAAGAGGGAAAAAGAAAACAAACAAGGGACCAAGACCAAAGAAAGTGAAGGTACAGCAGACACCAGCATGCAGGAACGTGCATCATTGCTGGAGAAGACACCATGCAGTTCCCTATCACAACAAACTGCTCGACCACCAACGTGTAACCAAATATCACCCTCTCCAGCTGAGTTTCTTAAATCTGACATCGCCAGCCAAGCTCTAACACAAGATGAAGAAGACAACATAATCCACTCCAAGACTAATTTATCCACAGCAATAACAAATTTACCCCTGGAAGACTCCATCATTTGTGATGAATCAATTGCATGCTCGGCTTCTGAGGTCTTGGAAGACATCCAACATACCGAGTGCATTACTGACCAAACAGTTTCAATCAATCAGGGTGCTCCTTTATGCCAAAATCCCGACTTGTCTATTAGCAAGAATGCTGAAAAAGCATGGAAGGACTTTGAGAAGGATGCTAAGCAAAGAATTAAAAGTTTGGCACTAAGCTCTAAGATGCATGAGGACATGAATATTAGCGATGAGAAACCAAAAGAGGATGTGAGTTTGAAAACTAATTCAGAGCCTCAGCTGTGCTCCCATGGCTTCACATTTGGGACCATTGTAGCTCCACTTTATCATCAGGTTTTTAAAAATATGGAAACAGAGAGAAAAGACTTATTTCCGAAAGCTTTAGATAGGTCATTTAGGAAACTAGAGGATAAGAGTCGAAGAGTGGTCACAGCCCCTGAGACCACAGACATTCGGCCAGAGTCTTGCATATCTACAAAACAGATATTAGATAATATTAATGTTGGCATCTGCAAAGAATCAACAGAACAGAACTCACAACTTACAGTAAACCCAACCGAAAAACCTCTTCCTGAGCCAAACGAGAGTAAACATTTTGAAAACACAGAAGCTTCTTACAATCAAAATGATTGTACCAGTAGTATTAGAAAGTACCCAAGAGACATCACATTTACCAAAACAAACCCTCCAAAAGTTACATCCAGGCAGCCAGATCCTCCACTAGGAGAAGTTTCAACAGTGTGCACAGTCACACTAGTTTTGACTGAATGCTCTATCCAGGATGATCCTTGCCAAAGTCTGTGTTTAGGACCAGAACCTTTAGTCACTACAAATCAAACAATAGAGTCAGGTACTGACAGCCTACCTGAACAGATTCATCCATCATCACCCACAGCAGTTTTGAAAACTTTACCATGTTTGGATAATCAGAGATCCTGTATAAAAACTGAAAAGTCACAGAACCAAGAGGACCCTACAATTATCCACACCAAAGAGGAGAATATTTCTGAGCAAACAGAATATTCAATCAGCACTTCTTGCTTTCTAGCCCAAGCTCCAGAGGACCCCAAAAGAATCACTTTAGGTTCCTCTGATGATAAATTAGAGCCTGACTGCTGTGAGATGAGATCAAGCATTGAAAAACTTGAAGAACTTTCTCACTTAGCAATAGCAAAAGCTATGCCAATAGAACCATATTCAGAATTGGAGAACACACAGATAAATATGAGCGACATTTTGGAGAGCAACCAAATGAATGAAAAGGAGGAACAAATGCTCATGGGTTTTACTACCACGACTTCAGAGACGGCGAGCTCAAACGTTATTAATTTTGATGCAGAACATAACACATCAGTGATTAAAGAGATGGAAGAAATTCACAAAATGAAAAATGATGAAAGCCTGGAAGAGCAAGAAGACGGAAATGGAAATCAAATTAAGCAGATGGAGAAGCAGAAACAAGAGAAAGACCAAGAACCAGAAGAACAAGAAGGTGCAGAAGAAAAACATGAAAGTAAAGGAGGAATAAATAGTATTAAAGATGAGTTGAAATACATAGATGATGAAGAGGACTTGGATGCAATGGAATCTGAGAAAGAAAAGAAACAACAAGCAGATGCAGATGATCTGCTTTCTCTTGAACAAGATTCAGAGGAACAGAAGCAGATCATTAGTACCAGCACTCTTGAATCATTACCACATCATATTGACTTAAAAGAAATAAAAAGTCTAAGTGAGTACTCCAAAAAAGAGGACATTCATGTAAAACTTGGATTAGAGATCTGTGAGGAAACTGCTACATCTTGGCAAGAATCATCTCAAAAGAGTGATATCGAATTCAGTGGAAGTACGCAAGCTATGGAGAATGATTGGAACCGTTTCGAATTTATTGATAAAGAAGAGAATGTGTCATATGAAAGTATGAAATGTTACTGGAAACCTATTGATGATGTAAAAAGTATGCTGGAAAACATGGAATGCCTGGCAAAAGACAGAGATCTTGAAAATGCTGAAGACAATACCTCAACAGAATCGCAGATAGATGACGAGATGGAGCTGTACCTGAACAGTCTGAGGAATTCACAACAGTCAGTATTCAGAGAAGGTGCAACGAGTGGAAGCTACTGCAAAAGACCCTCTTTGAGCAGAGGGAGGCCATTAGCTATGCCTTCAATCTCAGAGTCTGTGGATGAGGACCAGTCGAATAGTTCCCAAGAGGATTTAACAAATATGGAGTACAACATGGAGCTGGAGAGAGCTACACTGCCCCTAGTGAATGGGAATGAACATGTCATTGGACGTAATGTCTTGTGGTGGAAAGAGTTTCTGTCCTATGGCAATATGTCAAGGGTGACTGGATACACATTTTTGTTGATAGTGTTTTTAGTCACAGCATATTATTATGATTTCATTGCATGTTTTGCCCTATATATTATTACAGTGTATTGGCTGTTTCGTCAAGGGGAGGAAGAACCACTGAAAAGCTCTCGGAAAGGTGAAAGAGGACTGCAGTAAATATGATTTACTCATTAACATTTGTTGGAGAACTTAGAAATGTGGAAGTGAATCCAAATATGTGCTGTACACATAGAGTTCCTGTACAACAACATTGGATTATGTGGGGCTATTTATGACACAAAATTTCATAATGGCAAAGACATGATTATAAGATGACTTTTGTAGAATGAAGGATTGTGAATAAACTTTTATATTAATTTGTCATTTGACATTACGTAAGTCAATAGGTATATTTCCTTGCTTTACAGACAACATAAAGTTTGCATACAATATCACAATGCTCTTTAAAAAGAGCTGAACATACAGGAAGAGATCATATGAGGTCTATATATGTAGAAATGGTTGGGTTCTGTGCTAATGGTGCTTGGTACAGTGATGTTTAAAGGACCACTGGGTGAGTGAAAAGTTTGACTTAGAGGATTAGTCTTGAAAAAGGATTATAATGCAATTTCATTGACATACTTTTATGCATAGCTTTAATTTTATGCTAAGTACCTGATTGGATTATGATTTATATACAGTATCTCACAAAAGTGAGTACACCCCTCACATTTTGGCAATCATTTTAGTATATCTTTTCAAGGGACAATTCTATAGAAATGAAACTTGGATATATTTTAGAGTATTCAATGTGCAACTTGTATAGCAGTACAGATTTACTGTCCTCTGAAAACAACATACAGCCATTATTGTCAAAAAAGCTGGCAACAAAAGTGAGTACACCCTACGTGAAAACAGCTATACGTCGTTTAACCATGCAAAGCCACATGTCCTATTCATCATGTTCATGTTTTTGTCTGCTTGACAGGACTATACAAATTTGTGTATCTTGTTTTAGAGCAGTTAAAATTTGGTGCTTTGAGTACAATTCTCTCATACTGACCACTGGATGTTCAACATGGCACCTCATGGCAAAGAACTCTCTGAGGATTTGAGAATTAGAATTGTTGCTCTCCACAAAGATGGCCTAGGCTATAAGCAGATCAGTAACACTCTGAAACTGAGTTACAGTACAGTGGCCAGGGTCACACAGAGGTTTTGCTAGACGGGTTCCACTCGGAACAGGCTTCGCAAGGGTCGATCAAAGAAGTTGAGTCCTCGTGGTGTGTGTCAGGTGCAGAAGCTGGCTTCCAAAAAACATACGCATGAGTGCTGCCAGCATTGCTTTAGAGGTTGCAGAAGTGGAAGGTCAGCTTGTCAGTGCTCAGACCATACGCTGCACACTACAACAAGTCGGTTTGCATGGCCGTCGTCTCCCAGAAGGAAGCCTCTTCTGAAGCTGGCTCACAAAAAAGCCTGCAAACAGTTTGCTGAAGACAACCTGGCTAAGAGCATGGATTACTGGAACCATGTCCTGTGGTCTGATGAGACTAAGATAAACTTGTTTGGCTCAGATGGTGTCCAGCATGTGTGGTGACGCCCTGGTGAGGAGTACCAAGAAAATTGTGTCTTGCCTACAGTCAAGCACGGTGGTGGTAGCATCATGGTCTGGGGCTGCATGAGTGCTGCTGGTACTGGGGAGCTGCGGTTGATTGAGGGAAACATGGATGCCAACATGTACTGTGACATTCTGAAGCAGAACATGATGCCCTCCCTTCAGAAACTGGGTTTTCCAACATGATAATGACCCCAAACACACGGCCAAGATGACAAATGCCTTGCTGATGAAGCTGAAGGTGAAGGTGATGGAGTGGCCAAGTATGTCTTCAGACCTGAACCCTATTGAGCACATGTGGGGCATCCTCAAGCGGAAGGTGGAGAAGCACCAGGTGTCTAACATCCAGCAGCTCCGTGATATCATTGTGAAGGAGTGGAAGAGGATGCCAGCAACAACCTGTGCAGCTCTGGTCAATTCCATGCCCAGGAGGATTAAAGCAGTGCTAGATAACAATGGTGCCCCTACAAAATATTGACACTTTGGACACAGTTTTGACATGTTCACTTAGGGTGTACTCATTTTTGTTGCCAGTTATTTGGACAATAATGGCTATATGCTGAGTTATATTTATAGGACAGTAAATTTGTACTTCTATTCAAGCTGTGCATTGACTACTCTAAAATATATCCAAGTTTCATTTGTGTAGGATTGTCCCTTGAGAAGATATACTAAAATTTTTGCTGAAATGTGAGGGGTGTGCTCACTTTTGTGAGATACTGTACATATAATGCATATACAAAACACATATGAAGTGATGATAAAAATGAAATGCATTTTTTCTGTTGCAATTATTTAACAAACATTTTTCCTTACTTGGTCGTACAAGTTTACTAGAGTTAATTTGTTTGTTAATTTGTCTGGTCTATTTACAGTAAAACTGTTTGAGACTACCTTTTTCTAAAGACATCAAGGATCAATATCCTCTTTTGTTTCAATATACCAAACATTGTTAACATCTGACCAGCTTTTGCTTCATAAGGACAGAGGTGTCATATGACACAGGTGTGTAAACATAATGAATAAACCATGTAAAATAAACCATAATTTCCATCATTGTGCACTCAAAATAGATAAAATGTATGGATTTTTTTTTTCTTTGTGGTGTGTGTAAATTTGCTTTGTCCAATCAACAGAGTATTTTATTGTAATCCAATATTGTGCACCTGTTATTATTTCAAGTTGTCTTTATCTTGTCCATTTATTGTTAGACATCATTCATGGAACTGGCTTTCAATGAACAAACAGATGAACTATGATCTCATCTCCAGGATGTTAGGCTCTGCAGTTCACAGAAATAAATTTGACCACAGATCTCTCCAAACAGATTCCTTTTTTAGCTGTAGATATTTTAGGAATGTTTCAGTTGCTTCTGGCCATACAGTGAAAGTCATTGGGGTCCATAGCAACATCGGACCCAAATTACTTTAATTATATGGGGGGGAAAAAGGTAATTAATGAATTAATTATTTTTAAAGTCATTTTCAAAATATTGTCTTTTGTGTTCCATAGAAGAAAGAATGCATACGTGAGGGTGAGTAAATCACAAAATTTTCACCTATCGGTGAACTTTCCCTAAGGTCATCTTTAGAACACTATAATTTCATGGCAAGATGAATGACTGCATATTTATAAACTGATAAAATAAGAAACATTGCAGTTCATGGGGAGGAGTTTGTACAGTTGAGCATGGTAACTATTATGGGATTATCACTCCCCATGATGACATTTTCAAACCCAAGGGGACACACAATGGCATTGTGGCCCCAGGTTTGCTAACTTATGGTTGATGCACCATGTAGAGTACTGACAAGATAATATGCTTACAAAAATGGTTAATCCATTTTTGACATTTTTCCCAATGTTAAAAGGACATCTTTTCTTCTCACGCCACACTAATTTCGGCACGAAACTACAGGTAAGTTGTTTATGCTCAGGCCCAGCCAATCACAGCGCGACAAAGTTTTCTTTTAAGTTAATATTAAGTTCTTATAAATTATATGTATACTACAACATTTTATATATATATATATATATATATATATATATACACACATACACACACACACACACACACACACACACAATATGTTTATACAATTAAATGTATAGGCTATATGTACATATACTATTACTACTAAACAATAATTTTGTTAATGTATAGTCTTAGTCTAAATGTGGCCTATATGCCTTTTATGAAGGGCCAATCCATTATCTTAAGTATTCTTATTTTTAATTATTTTATTAACAAAGCGTAACAATAACGATATAAACCATTAAATTATTGATTAAAATTATATTTTAAAATAATTCATATTACATTTGCAAGCACCTATATAATTAATTGTATAGAATAATACTGTACATAATAATCATAATGATGGTTAATAATAATAATAATTATTATTATATGTAAAATAATACAAGTTATCATTAAGTTATCAAAACTTAATGATCAAACTTAATTATCAACGCTTCAGAGAGTTTGATTTGAGTTTGAGGCGTTTCATTTTCAGCGTTCACAGATTGGACGCGCACTTCCGGCACGTTCGCTGGAGAGGCCAATCAGGCTGCGCGTTGTTGCGGTGAGTGCGTGCGTGCTGACGGTCTGACGGAGCCGGTGCGCCGGTAGCCTCAGTGCTGTACTATGGACCTGCGGAGCAGCGCAGAGACAGAGCCGGATCTCTCCGTCGCGACGGAGCTGCAGTGCAGGAAGCAGGAGCAGGAGAAGCTGTCGGGGGTGGTGAAGAGCGTGCACCGAAAACTCCGCAGGAAGTACATTGAAGGTAACTCACTGCCTTTCTAAGATGCGCAGCTGTGTAGCCTAGCCTAGACCAGTTTCTGTTGTCTGGCCTTATCAGAGATGCGGACATTTAAACGACTGGATAACAACCGAGAACCTACGAGAACAAAAAATGAGTTATTTTAATGTAAACTTATGTTGAATGACTGTGGACATGAACTGATTTCGTACTTGGCTCGTTTTGGAAACCATTGGCTGTGGCTCAAAACCTAGTGAGCTGCCTACATAGACAGCATTTTGGGTAACATTTCAATGGAACGTTCGGAACGCACTAAAATAATGTTGCCTAGGTAACATTTAGGCAGCACACTGGGTATTGAAGCAGCTTCTGTCTGTCTGTCTGTCTGTCTGTAGCGAGACGTTATAGTCTAGTCAGCAAGCCTGTGCAGGGTCGTTCATCTGTTCCTGTTTTGCTCTTCATTGATCCGATGGCTGTGTTTGAAAGCATAAACAATTTTTAATTCTCTTTAGGGAAGAAAAAGGCAATAAAGCAAACATTTATGAGCATGAAGCCTCTGAATTAAGTGTCCTGACTGTGTACAGGTGACAAGTGTGCTGCTCTAAAAGCTTTAGTGTCCTCTTCACTGTCAATTATTTATCCATTTATTGTTTAACACCTTTCTTATCTAATGACCTAATACACCTATGATAAATAATGGTCAGCTGACAAATTTTTAGTGTGTCTACTTGCTGTGGATGGTATAGTATAGGCAAAATAAGTATATATACTGTTTTTTTGTATTTTTTTTTTTTTAACTTTTAACATTTGGTTTAAGGATAAATATATATAAAAATACATAAAGTAAGTAGTAAATAAGTGAACTGAAAGTTTCATTCAGCCAGGTAGCAACAGAAGGACTGCAATCAAGACGAGTTAGAGCTGACGTCAGTTATATTGGTTTCAGTTTGACAATGTCACCGTGGTTAAGAGCACTTGTGGTGTAAATCTGGATTTTTTTTTTTTTTAGTTGCCTAATCTTTAGTACACTAGCTTCTCTCCTCAGTTGATTTTCCTATTAGAGATTTTAGCATGTTATTTTAAAAGTGTACCTTAAAAAAAGATAAAATTCACTGATAGTGTTCTGACTTAAATATCTAGGTAAATATCTACATCCAGTTATTTTTTGGCCTTCTCCACAAACATGCAACCAAACATACAACATTGTCAACGTTAATCTTTTGAAATGAGACTAAGATTAATCAGAAACGGATTTTAATTACTTTTTTCCAAAAGTAATTAATCTTGTCACCATGTAAAGAAATGAGGGTGAGTAAATGAAGACAGAATTTACATTTTTGGGTGAACTATCACTTTTTTAAACAGTCTATCACGTTTAAAAATGCCATTTTCCAGGTCATATTTTGTACCCAGTTTTTGGAAAGTGCCTCTTATTATGTCTGATGAAGACTAAGTCCCAAAAAAACAATGCTTGCACATTTTTAAAAAAAAGATGTAAAAAATATTATCTTGAGAATTGTAAGACAAATAGTCTTTTTTTATTGATAGAGATAATTGACTGTGTGAGGATGTTGTTACATTTCCTGTTACAGTCTTGCACTGCAGTGAGCTTCATCCAAGACGGATATCATGACAGAGATTATGAAATGTTACATTTTTGCCTGCAATCAGTTGTACCCGCAGGAAGCAGAACTTAATATAAATTACCACCATGTTTATACCGTCTGACTTTAAATGTGTTGTTGAGTTTCTCATGGTTCAGACTAGCTTTTTCGAATCTTCCCCCGAGAGGGACGTGCAGCGCTATAAATCCCACACACAGTAGTCTATTCACTAGACCCCGTGATGGGTTAATAAGGAAGGCGTGATCTGGTCTTCTTGGCATTGTACAGCAGTATTCATATGTAATGGCGCTGCAGTCTCTTCCCTTCTTGTCTTATTCTCTGTAAATCTGATAAGGCCTGTATTTTCCATTCTGTCATGGGACGGCTCAATTTTTGTCAGTTCTTGCCCTCCCAAGCACTCTTGTAGGGTAGCGGTGGCTTCTGGTGTCATCGGCGTTATCAGCAAGTTTGTGAACTGTGTGTGAATCAGCACAAACGCTTTGATGATACGGTGCTTTTGAGCTTGGCGATGGAGTTTCACTGAGTTGTTGAAGAAATCGGACTGTGTTTTGTGAGCCGTTGGAGGCTACGGTTTCAGAATCGAAATTTAGAGGAAGCACAACATCAGCTGACTTCTGAAAGTAGGCTTCGTGAAAATGTTCACTTAGTTATGCCATGCAGAAGGATCAATCATGACTGTATGCTCCTCTGTTCTGTCTTTTCGGCTGCAGTGGGAGATTTCGAGAAAATATGGCGTGAACATTGTGAAGACGAGCAGACTCTTAGCGAATATGCTATGGCCATGAAGAACTTGGCTGACAACCACTGGGCGAATAAATGCGAGGGCGAGGGGCGCATCGAGTGGTGCCGCAGGTATGAGTGCTAATGGTTAGTATTTTAATTTGAGAAGCTGATTTGGTATTTTTTGGTGTTAAATCTCTCTTGCCGCAGTGTTTGTCAGGAGTACTTCCAGGATGGAGGGATGAGGCGAGTGTTGGAGAAGGATGAGAAGAGCGCTAGGCATGCCACAGATGGGAATAACACATCCGCAAACTCTCCACCACAATCTTCCTCTTCAAGGTGCTCTAGAATGACAGAATTTAACAGATGGTAATGAGTTCATTGACTAAATCTTAAGCTTTTTATTCATGCTTGGTAACAGCTCAGCGTTCCAGCTTGGGAGGATACGACTGCTGGATGTGGGCAGCTGTTTCAATCCCTTCCTAAAGTTTGACGAGTTTCTGACTGTTGGAATCGACATTGTGCCAGCTGTAGAGGTTTGTGTTTCTTGAAGTTATATGAGACTGTCGGCTTGTTAATTAACTTAAAGGGTCTTTGGAACACAATTTAAGATATTTTGGATGAAAACCAGGAGGTTTGTGACTGTCCACTTCTGTGTCAGCCGTGCCACAAGGATATGTCTTCAACATTTGTTTACGGTGTGATTTGAATGAAAACAGTGTATCCGGTATGCGGCTGACACAGAAGAGCGTACGCTGCTTGGATCCAGCGGATATTCTCCAAAATGGCGCTACGCTGAACCAGAGGAGATGAATTGTTGAATAAAGTCGTTGTTTTGTTTTCTTTGCACAGAAAAAGTGTTCTCGTCGCTTCATAAAGTTCAGATTGAACCACTGATGGCAGATGGACTATTCTGACGATGCTTTTCATACTTTTCTGGGCCTCGACAGTGATAATTACTTGGCAGTCAATGGGACAGTCACAAACCTCCCGGTTTTCATCCAAAATATCTTAAATTGTGTTCCGAAGACGAACGAAGCTTTTACGGGTTTGGAAAGACATGGGGGTAATTGATTAATAACAAAATTTTCATTTTGGGGTGGAGTAACCCTTTAATAAATAAAGCATTGTTGGCGCCAATAGCACTGTGGGCAGCGCGCCGACATAAAGCCGATCCTGTCCCCCTCTCTCTATCGCTTCCTATCAGCTCTGATCTGTCCCATCAAAATACCAAAAATAAATCTTTAAAAAAAAAAAAAATCAGTAAATGAAGTATGGCATATACCCTGACTAAAGTTTGCTATTGGTTAAATTACATTGTTTTCTTTGTCTGGATCTATTAATTTATTTATTCAAAACATCAAAAATGTGGCTTAAATATACCTCTTTTCATTTTGATGTTTTTTGGGCATCAATTTCAAAAACTTGTCAAAAAATGTCAAGGTAGTACAACCATCCTGGCAGTGAAGTCTTTTATGCTCACCAGGGTTGCATTTATTTAATCAAAAATACAGTAAAAACATGATTATTGTGAAATATTAATACATTTTAAAATAACTGTTTTTGTATTTCAGTGTATTTTAAAATGTAATTTATTTCTGTGATGTAAAGCTGAATTTTCAGCAGCCATTACTCCAGTCTCCAGTGTCACATTGTCCTTAAAATCATTTTAATATGCAAAAAACATTTCTTGTTAATGTTGAATACATTTGTGCTGCATCAATTTTTGTGGAAACCGTGAAACGTTTTTTTTTTGTATTTTTTGATGACGAGAAAGTTTTAAAAAACAGCATTTATTTTAAATATAAATGTGTGTATTAAATATGGTAAATGTCTTGACTGTCATTTTTATCAATTGATTGCATTTTTTTTTCATATAAAAAAACTTTTGATTAATAGTATAATGGTTACACCACATTTTATTGTCATTAAATTTAAACCTTTGCAAAAAATGGTATAAATGTTTTTTCAAAACCAATGTGAATACAAAAAGTACATTTCTAGGAAATTATTATATAATACATACATTTATATCCTTTATCTTGGACACTCTTTCTGTCATTGACCCTTGTACTAATTTTACCTGTCCTGCTGAGTCGAGCTAAATGTTCAGATTTTTTTGTTCCTCTTTATGGTTACAGAGCGTCTACAAATGTGACTTTCTCAACCTGCAGCTGCAGCAGCCTCTGCAGCTGGCCAGTGACGCCTTGGATGCCTTCCTGCGGCAGCTGCGTGGCCCCATCGACGCTTTACCTGCCCAGCTATTTCACGTGGTAGTCTTCTCCCTGCTTCTCTCCTACTTCCCCTCGCCCTACCAGCGCTGGCTCTGCTGCAAGAAAGCACATGAACTCCTGACCCTGAACGGCCTGCTCCTCATCATCACCCCCGACTCCTCCCACCAGGGCCGGCACGCGCTTATGATGCGCAGTTGGCGAGTTGCAGTGGAGTCTCTGGGCTTCAAGCGGTACAAGTACGTCAAGTTCTCCCACATGCACCTGATTGCTTTCCGCAAGGTGTCGCCCACCACCAGCAGCGACCTGGTCAGCCGCAACTACCCAGAGATGCTTTACATCCCGCAGGACTTTAACACGCTCGACGAGGACGGATTCGAAGATTGCTACGAACCTCCGCGCTCCGATTTCGAGGACGACCAGTTGGCTTGTAGCTTCGCGGAATTGCCAGACACACCGTACGATTCGGACTCAGGCGAGAGCCAGAGCAGCTCGACTCCCTTCCATGAGCTGGAAGACCCTATTTTGCTGCAGAGCTGAACTTGTTTACTGCCCCTCTTGATATTTAGTACCCTACCTTCGTGCTGCCAAAATTGCTCCGCTGCGTTTGTGTACTCGACCCCTTTTTAAGAAGCAAACAGTTTGCACAGAGTGAATGAGGACGTTTAAGTGGGCGTTGATTTTTAAGAGCGTGCAAGACATCCTTTTGAACACAAATGTACACACTAAACAATCTTAACTAAGAAATTGAAGCGATGTGGTTTTGTAACAGAAGCAGCTGAGTGATTTCAGGTCGAGGAAGATTTTGCTCACCCACTTTGGCTGTTTTCTCATTTAGAATGACTGGACAAACCTTTTCAGACTAGCTTAACTTATAGCATAGGCGTAGTTATTGTCAGTGTCGAAATATCCAACCTTTTGGTCAGTTACCATACTGCTTTGGACTTTTTCAGCTGAATTTCGGAAAACGATAGTTCGCTCAAAATGGCGTTTCAAACCCGTATGACGCCCGTCTTCTCTGAAATGCATATATTTTGAAAAATGCCTCAGTGTAATTTTGTCCATACAGTCAAAGTAAATATAACTTTTAGTAACAATGAAACTCAATGTAACAACGATGTTGTTTTTGACCCCATTGAGTTGTTACATTGAGTTACATTGTTACTAAAAGTTACATTGAAACGAAAGTTACAATGAAAGTCATTTTGGACCCCACTGACTTCCATTGTAAGAACAAAAACAGTTCAACATTAAAGTAAAAAGACATTAATACAGTTTTAGAACATGCTGGTGAATAAATGATGACAGAATTTTCCATTTTTGCGTGAACTATCCAATTAATGGTTTGATTCTTAGCAAGTTTTCACTGGACATTTTAGATGACAATTTCAGCCGTCTGTTCTCTACCGACTTTTTGGAATAGCCTTTATCAATGATATTTGTAGCATTTTAAGTGTCTGCAGAACTTGTGCGTGTTTGGTTATGTGACATTGTAACTGTGAATGTGGATTTCTCGCTTCAACAAGGTACAAATCATGCAAAGTAGTCATAGTTTTTCAGAACAAACAATCTTTCAGGTGACCGGATTGGATGCATGCGTTGTGGCAACGTGTTTCTAATCTTGCGATCAAACGGCTTGAAAGTAGCTGCGTGTCTGCCTTTGTTTTCATTTTAACCGCTATTATAACCAGTAATATCCGATTACTTGTCAGTAGTATGTAGTATGGAACAGGTTAGATTTCTCTGCATTTCGCCATAATGTGACTTTATTGAGTAGGATGATTGTTTACTCTTGACTGTTTACTCTCGAAACCTTCAGTTGCTCTAAATCTACTTCCTGTATCGTTATCTGATGTATATCCCATTGAGTTTTTCAGTACATTATTTTAGTTTCCCGCTTTCAATTACAAAATAAAGCTTTTAAGGTACAAAAGTTTGAAAAGTACTTTGCCAAATGTTGACTTAAAAGTACTACAAAAAGATTGTTGCGTATCACTGTACGTTTTTAGCTTCTATGTATGTAACTGCAGAATTTGCAGCTTTTTTATTCACTCCAGGTTCTTAAAAACACTATTTTGACTGTCCAAGCACATATTTGCACGTTTTCGATAACACCCTTCGTAGGGTTGGCAAAATATCGATATTGGCATCAGCACTTCATTAGAATAGCAATACGTTCATAATCATAAACGGTCAAAATTCCCCATATCACTGTAACCTGGCAGTTATATTGAGAAACTGATATTAGGCACTGTTTTCTATTGTATTCATGTGGTTACTGTTTGGTAAACCTGATGACATGAGAATATGCTGTGATGGGTCTTGACTCTTGAAGGAGTGTGCGAGATGTACATTGGGGTTGTGTAGATCTATCTATGTGAGGTTTTGGTGTTAGGCACTTTAAATGTATTTTAGGGGTGCCAAAAATAAGTTTGGAAAGATTTGAAATGGTGATAGAATTCAGTATGTGATCTTTCAGGGTATCAGGACAAAAAAAAAAAAATCCTCCTCAAGGTGCCTTCAAACCCAAATTGTATTTTTGCATTTGTGATTATATAGACTGGATTCAAGAACAGGCTACTGATTGTCATAAGAAAGTGCGATAATTTCTCTCCCACAGTAAACAGTTACAGTACATACTTTCAGCAAATTAACCAGCTCTTGGAAAAAAATTACTGAAATACTGCCCTGTTAGCAATAGCAGTTAAAGGCATTCTTTAGTCTGTACTCGATTTATAAATCTAAGAAAAAAGATGTTTTAAAACCATTTAAAAAAATTTAAAAAAGCTTTGTATTATATTGTTTTCTTGGTGGTGTGTTCAGATATTCACATATCAAATGTCTTTGTCTTCTCCAGGCTCTAATGCACTGTTTGCATGATTGATTTTCTTTATCAGTGTTATGATAGTTGACTCCCACAGAACCGGACTATTTGTGAGGAATATTGTTATTCATCTTTTATAAATAAAGGTTTTTGTTGCCTTTTATCTCTGGTCTTTCATTTGCTTATACCAGGTCGCTTTAAATGCTTTACAGCTATTCATTTAAGATTATATGTGTTTCATATCTGACAGAATACATTTTAAATGTTTATCTATTGTAGTGCTATATAATGTACACAAAAGTTTGGGGTCAGTAATAATTTTTTCATTCAGCTAGGATGAATTGAAATTGATCAAAGGTTTCAGTAAAGATTGTTAAAATAATTTTAATATAATGGATGGATATAATGGATTATAATTTTATAATTATAAGTTTTCAACATTGATGTTAAGATTTTTTTTATGAGCAGCGGCATATTAAAATCACGTGACACTGAAGACTGAGTAATGGCTGCTGAAAATTCAGCTTTGCATCACAGGAATTACATTTTAAAATCAGCTATTTTAAATCGTAATAATATTTCACAATATTGCTGTTTTTACTGTATTTTTAATCAAATAAATGCCGCCTTGGTAAAAATAAGAGACATTTCAAAAACATAAAATCTCATATAACTCATATAAACAAAAATATACCCGTGTACAAATTTTCCAGTGTTTTTAATATTGTAAAAGCATTTTTTATGTTTTTTTTTTTTTTTGCCAGAAATAACAGTGGTGCAAATCAAACATTTTTTTCATTCAGCCCTATTCATGTAATGATCGCTGCAGCCCGGAGACCTGCAAGTGGGAGGAGCTTACACCAAGAACAGCAAGTGGGAGGAGCTTACACCAAGAACAGCAAGTGGGAGGAGCTTATGCCGCAAGTAGGCTGGATTTCATCGTAGTTTAAAATGATATAGTAGTTTAAACTGACATTCTTAGTTTTGTCATTATTGTGTGTATCCAATACCATTCACTGTCAACATTGAAATCATGTCTTTACACCTTTTGCCATGCTTCGTGATGGTGTCATTTTAAATCCTTTAACTGTAGTAATTTAAGCATATTTCTGGATATTACATTTTACTTCTACAATTCTTCTACAGTAGCCTACCAAGGAACATTAAAGTGAGATGCAATTGCACTTAGGAGGTAAATGTGTGATACATAAAGAATATGTTGAGTACTGTTATGAAAATGTAGTTACCATTTGCCTGTACTGCACATTTTTTATTTTGCATATTTATTTATTTATTTATTTTTTATATCAAATTACAGCAAATGACAGATTAATGTTCTTCAGAACATGTTACACAAATCAATGTATTAATTTGAAATCTCAGGGTGGGTAAATGATTTTATTTCTGATGAATCAAATTATGTACAATCATTCATTCAGCACAATAGACTTGCATGCAGTGGACACTGCAAAATCCCGGATGCATTGCTTCCGAGTAAATTCCACGGAGCTATATTATATCGCTATATTATATCGTCTTATAAATAATCATAACAATTATAATACATTATAATGCTTACGCATTTGTGCTTATAACTTTTAAGATTATGATTATTTATAACACAATGAACACCATATTAAATCTACTTTTACATTGATAACGGGACTATATATCTTGACATTATTTAAGATCTACATAGTATCTTACTACAGTACATCTTGTAAGTGGTTAGGTGTGGAGTATTATTTGAGTGTTCCCTGTGAGGCTAATATTAATTTTGATGTGAGCTAGTTAATAATTTCAACTGAAAAAAAAAACAAAAAAAACAAACAAAACAATGTTTATATGTTAGGTTACATTTTATTTTGATGGTCCCCTTAGTCTATTGACTATAAGCCACTTTGCAACTACATGCTAACTAACTCTCATTAGAGTATTAGCAGGCTTAGGTTAAGGTTAGGGTAGGTAGAATGTTGACGTACTTGCAAATGTTGCTTATAGTCAGTTTGTCTGTTGGGGAACCATCAAAATATATTGTTGGCATATATTTAGCAGACATACTACTAATACTCCAATGACTGCTAGTTGACATGTAGTTGCAGAGTTACTTATCAACAGCTGTCTAAAGGGTACCATCAAAATAATCAAACTGATATTAAAATAAAAATAGTTCAAAGTAATCTGATCTGATATCTGATCTTATGGCTGTTTGAGAGAAAAAAATATTACTATTATTATTACTATACTTATAACTGGTCATTGATGGTTTTAAGTAAAGTAGCATAAGAAAAGTGGCAAGATATGAGACTTATAATACATTATAACTATGAGAAATATAATCCATTGTAGCTTAAGTGGATGCAACGTGTTCACTGTTATAAATCATCATACTCTTAAAAGCTATAACCACTAATAAGTAAATATTATAATACCTTAAAACTGTTCTTATGAATATTCATAAGATGATATAACATATTATAAGGTTTTTTATAATGCATTATGCATTCATTATAATTTCTTAAAAATACCCTTATAATGTATTATAAATATGGGCTTCATAGAAAGTGTTACCAAAATTACAATGCCATGCAATTACATTACCTGCTTATGGTCTTCGGTATCCATAACTTAGAGAGCAAATTAGTTGTTTGTAAAAAAAAAATTAAAATAAGATATTGTCAGGCACATTACAGATTGTAAGCTGTGTGTGGTACTAAGAAAACGTTGTACAAAAGCCACCAAGAAAATGCACTTTTCACAGCTTGTAATACTTTTTACAAAACAAAACAAAGAAAAATTGTACATCACGCTTTCCTCTTCCACTCATCTATCGTGCCGTCGCTGAAAGTCGTCTTCTTCAATTTTTTTTGACTGATCGCAAAAAATTCGCCCACTACCGCGTGAACCGACATTAAACAAACCAATCAAAATCTTCTGCTGGTTTGTACAGCCCACTTGCAGCTAAAGCCCCACCCACTTGCAGCTCGCCCTGTTTCACTGAGACTCTCTGTTTGTCCTTTCAGGGATTCCGTAGCGGCTTAATACCGATGTGCAAACATGGCGGACGTTGAGCGAAGTTTAGGCGATGGTTCGGGATATTGTACGGTAAATTTCCAGTTTTAGTTGTTTTTCAGTAAACGACAACGATCAATCATTTGTATATCTACTGGCGTATTTCTTTTAGCTTGATTTAATCGATGTTACTCTCGTCGTGAACAGAAGCAACACATTCTGTCAACTTTCTGATGCCTGTAAACGCGCTGGAATCTGCTCGACTAAATCAGACTGACAGCACATCAAAGCTCCTCACCTCTTATATTTACCCTTATTTAATAACTTTTGACAAGTTTATCATTTGCACATCTAGTTCACGCCTTCGTGACCTTGAGTTGAACAGTTTGGTTCATTCAGCAGTAACAGGTGGATATTGACAATCCACTGCTTCATTGTAGATGTTACTCTAAAGTTTGCACTAAAATGTCTCAGAGTCTGCAAGTTTTTCTGCTGTTGTGCAAGTTTTAACTCTGCAAGCATGTGCAAGCTGCTCAAGTATTGCTTCAGTCACTTCCTTTACGCTGCGATGACCCGGCTGGACGAAGCCAATAAAGGGGTCAGCATGTGGTCATCCATTCGGTACCTCGGTTACCTGTCCAGCCTGAACTCCCTGGTGGCCATTTGCCTGGGAATTTACGTACAATGGGAGAAAACCGCAGACACTATCATCTTGGTCATTTTCATTTTGGGCCTCTTCGTTCTTGGGATTGCCTGCATTCTCCACTATTACTTCGGTATGGAAAGCGTCAGTCTATTTCTCCTGCATCTGTGGTTTGGTTTCCTTCTGGGTTTGCTGTGCTTCATCAATGTCCCGTCCAAAGAGCTCGATGTTAAAGAGCAGGTGGCCAACTATATGTTAATAGCGAGCATTGTGATACGAACCCTATGGGCTTTGGTTGGAAGAATGTGCGGTTATACCCGACATCAACCCGCTTTCCTTACCTCAAGGGAAGCTTTGGAGCTCACAGGGTTCGCTGTGGCCAGCACAACCTTGGTCAGCCAAAAATCCATAAGCCTTGTGTTCCTGTCACTGGCTTTGGCTGCTGTAGTTGTGGATTTGCGCATGAAGTCCCTCTTCGCGATCCCAAACCTGGTCTGCTTCTCGGTTGTTGCTGCGTTCTTCTTCCAGGAGTCTTTAGGAGTGTCCACCAACCCCTTCGCCTTGTCTTGCTTCTTCAGCCGCCTCGTCTGCGACCCAATACTGAACGTCTACTTCAGTGGACTTTCGGTCACTGAACGCTGGTCACCGCTGCTGCTGAGAAGAGGCTTGTGGAGACGCTTAACGCTTCTTCCTCTGGTTGTCATGGAGGTGATGTTTTCGGTCATGGCCGCTATGAAGATGAGAGATCTGGATCGGTGGTACCTGCTCATCCCGGGTCTTTTGGTATCTGCTGTTTTCTGGATCATCTGCCATCTGGTTTTTCTCGTCACGTTGTGGGGTTTTCACAGCAAGCTGAGTGACTGTCAGAGGATGTGCATGTTGCACACGTCAGAGGCTGGAGAGCTGGACAGGGTCATGGCGTCTAAGGGGATGCGGCACTTCTGTCTCATATCGAAACGCCTGGTGCTCTTCAGTCTGATGTCCACCATCATACTCGGGGCTCTGGGTTGGCAGGTAAGGCTTCCTGTCAAAATCGTTCTTAGAAATTTTGTTCTTGTGTTCATGGTGGTTTCACATGGTTTGAAATGCATTAATACAATTTTCAAGAAAGGTTTAGACATAATGACTCTAAATAAGTAAAAGTAACATGTTTTTCTTATACCTTGAATACACGTGAGTGACTGTCAGTCCTTTCAAAAAAGTTAAACAAATATTTTAAAGGGATAGTTCACCCAAATATGAAAATTCTGTCATTAATTGCTCACCCTCATGTTGTTCAAAACCTGTAAAGTCCTTCGTTCATCTTTGGAACACAAATTAAGATATTTTTGATGAAATTCGAGAGCGTTCTGATCCTGCATAGACAGTAACGCAACTGACACGTTCAAGGCCCAGAAAGGTAGAAAGGACATCGTTAAAACAGTCCATGTGACATCTGAGTTCAAGCTTAATTTTATGAAGCTACAAGATTATTTTTTGTGTGCAAAGAAAACAAAAATAATGACTTTATTGAACAATTTCCTCTCTTCTGTGTTAGTCTACGATGCACGTTTGAGTACCACGATGAGTAATTAATGACAAAATTTTAATTTTTGGGTAACTATCCCTCAAGGTATACAGTATAGTTATTTATTCATATATATGTTTTTTTTTGTTTTGTTTTACTAATATCAAATGAATATTTCATAAATATTCCACATTCTTTTTTGGAAGTTGCACCAGATGATGGTGTACATCTTGCCACCCATAAAAAGATCAAATTACAGTCATGAGGGTTTACAAGAGTCCTCTCTATGATATCATTTCCTGTTTTATGGTTATTTTTCATGCTTATTGGTTTCACACCATGTCTTTGATTTGGCACACAAATGATTTTCAAGTAATAATATATGGTAATGCACCTAACTGTTATAAATAATTTTTCTATTTTATAAATGTATAGAATATAATTTATAGAATATAAATATAACCTGAATTTTCAGCATCATTACTCCAGTCTTCAGTGTCACATGATCCTTCAGAAATCATTCTGATATGCTGATTTGCTGCTTAAGAAACATTTATTATTATCAATGTTGAAAGTTGTGCTGCTTAATATCTTTGTGGAAACTGTGATATATATATATATATATAAAATAAATATATATATATAAAATCTTCGTCAAAATATTCTGCCGGGTGATAATTTTCTTTGGTCCTAAATGTTTTGTTTTCTCCTACAGCCGTCCAACAGTCTGTTTACTGCGTTGTTTCTGCTGGTGCTGCCTCTGGAGTCACTAGCCCACGGTCTCTTCCATGAGCTGGGGAACAGCCTCGGAGGAACCTGTGTCGGCTACGCTGTGGTGATTCCTACCAACTACTGCAGGTACTGGAAACATATACACTCACATTTCACTAACTTAGATACTTCAGTTCAGTATATTAGTCAGTAACTTACACAGAGCGTCAGTATTTCATCCTGATCCTCTCATTTTCTCTCAGCCCAGATGGTCAGCCCACCCTGCTGCCCCCGGCGCATGTGCAGGAGCTCAACTTGCGTTCCACAGGGATGCTTAACAACGTGCAGCGCTTCTTCTCTCATCACATGATCGAGACCTACGGTTGTGATTACTCCACGAGCGGCTTGAGTCTGGAAGCCCTGCAGGCCAAGCTCCGCATTTTCATGGAGGCGCACACGGCTGATGGCCCACGACACGACACCTACGTGCTGTATTACAGCGGACACACCCACCGCAGTGGAGAGTGGGCTCTAGCAGGTGGGAGAATCATTACATAACATTTTTTCCTGTAGAAACAGACACAACAGAACTTGAGAGAATCTCATAACTTAAAACTCAAAACCATTCACCCAAAATGAAAAAAAAATTTTTTTTTTAAAAAGAATCATCTGTTATATATCATCTGTAACATCTGTCATGTATTTGAATAAGCAAATGAATTAAAGTCCTTAGCAAATAAAACCATAAAGGATACTTTTCAATTTAAAAATATGATTTTAGTTTTTTCAAATAGAAGCAATACAATTTTTTTTTTTTTTTTTTTTTAATGGAAAATGAAATCTAATTTAGACCAATTACCATTTTTTATATTTTTAAAATGCATTTTCCTTCAATTCCTATTAGTGTAATACAGAAAATCTCATTAATGGGTCAATATCACCATAGAGTGCCTTTCAACCCTCACAATACTCAAAAATTTTGGTTTTAATTTCCCATTCGCTTTATGTCATATCATAAACAGTAGACACTCAAGTACAATAGAAACACATTAGCTGAGCTCCCACACATTTTTTTTAGATAATTATGGGCCATTATTCAAAGCATAAACCATAAGATATGTCCACCCTGTCACGGACATATACATTACTGTTAAATACGTTTTCATTGCAAAATTCAGATGCAAATTATAATTTCTGAAAGGTATGATGTCCCTTTTCCAGGGTTCCTATGAGGTATGGAAAAGTATGGAATTCGATTTAAGTATTTTCCAGTTCTGGAAAAGTATGGAAAAAAGAAAGCAGAGTATGGAAAAATATTTGTGTTTCCAGACTTTTGACCCTATTTAGTTTTTTTTTTTTATAATAGAAAATTAAGAATTTAATGAAAATAAATTTATCGTACAAGAAGTGAGGTTTCATGGCAGCTGTTTAGTGATTCTTTAGTGATCGCCAAATATGACTGAATGAATTCATGGTGCACTTTTTATTATGCAAAATGCAGGTTAAAAGCATTTTAGGTTTCTTCACACTATATTCTTAGCACCATATTACATAACCTCAAGGACCTTTGCAAAAATAAAAAAATATACAGACTTTTATGTGTGCACAATGAGCCATTAATTTTAGCATATATGCACACTGAGCCACCTGTGGTGCCATCAGCCCATTTCGCGGTGTGGTTTCTTGGCCGCCAAGGAGTATGCGTTACCTAAGGCCTTGAAATATGGCATACTGCCCCAATGAAAGCCAAATCTTAAACACTTTTTTACAGTACCAGTCTTTTTTATAGACCCTTGAACTTGGCAAATTTCATGCCATCAGCCCATTTCATCTCATGGTTTCTCCACCACCACATAGGATGTGTTAAATTGGACATCAGGCCTTTATATTAAAGGTACTACCATAAGAAAAGCAACATTTTGAGCAGGTAGATCTCTGTTAATTCATGTGCATCCATGCTCTCGTTTTATTCATAGTAAGATGGCAGTGATGCATAAAGGAAATAGGTTTTATAAAACTAGAAATTCTAATGCGTAAGCATGCAAAACATTACCATGCACATGTGAATAGTTTCTCGAGGACTCAAAAAAGTTTCTTGTGTGCATGTAAAAGTCTGTATTTTTTATTTATTTATTATTTTTTATTTTAGGGACTCTATATGTTGTCACTTTGAGAAAATCAATGAAAAAAAAACTTTAAAAATAAAAATAAATAAAAATATTTACAGATGACTGTACTATATACCAAATATAAAGCTGAAAATAATGCTCTATGAACCATTTATGTCAAATATGGTCTGAAAATCTACAGAGAGGTTTGGAAATTTGAGTCTGGAAAAGTATGGAATTTTGAAATGGAAAATGTGTAGGAGCCCTGCATTTCTAAACAGGGTTATTTATTTGCTTTCAAATTGTAAATACATAAAAGATTTTATGTAAAACGTGTTTTTAAAGAAACTCATACAATTCACACATGTATTTTTTCTTATTTGGAGAACACTGTGATATTTTAATGCAGTTTTTTGTTTGCATGTTATTGCCCCCACGCCTAGCTATTGAACACACTGGATTATACAGATATGATTGAATTATTATTTAAAATATTTTTGTAAAATATCAAAATGACAGGGTGGACCAGCACATGATGGTGTGGACACATAATGCAGAACACACAAATCATGACAAAATATGAAAATTAAACATTTATTCAACTTCTAAAAAAATAATATAATAATAATAAATAATATAATTACATAAATTACATTGATTATACCCCCCTCCCCATTCATTTTCATTTAGTCCACCCTGTCATGTTTATGTCCACTCTATCGAGTCTAAGTGGCCAACAGGGTGGACATTTTGAGCCTCAATTAGCATATTAGCTTACAACAAACTGACTAGCTAAATATTTAGTCTGGTTGTTGAAGAGAATTTGGTATATTTAAACTTACATATTTTTAAAATACTGTATTCTAATCACTTCTGGCATATTTTATGCCGACAGGGTGGACATGTTAAGCTTAGGAAAAGCAAGAAAGCAAACTCAGACGAAGAAAATTTGTCAATTGAAAAGTCACCAACTTATTCACCTAAGCGGTTGAAATTCCCGCCACTGAAGAGACAAAAAAATCTGTTGTCCTGATATCACTAAAGGGGATGGCCTTTTCTTAAATGGGCGGCTTTCCCAACACAACAGGGTGGACAACCATTCAAGGGGCATGGACAAACTCTTCTTTTTTATTAAAATTATATATTATATTATATATTATATTAAAATATAATTTTTATGACCAAATGATCAATACACTCAAATTGAGTTTAACAAAAAATTAACAAAATATTAATAGGATAAAATGTTTTTAATTTTATGATTTGACTGTATTTTTTTGTCAATCAAATTTAATGAGCAGTGCATGGGACATAGCAAAATAACACGCATCCTCTTACACAAAACTAAGAAAAATCTAGAAAATGTATCTAAAGAGTCAAGTAATGCTTTTGTTATGAATATAAAAACTTAGCCTAATATAACACACCCTTTCATAGTCATTTTTATGTTAAGCTGTCATGGCAAATGAGTTATGTACAGGACACCAGAAGGCACCCTACAGTGATATTGACCCCTTTTTTAGTGTATTTGTAAAGGATTATGTATTATTTATGTGTTTTTAATTTTTGATCATTTTACTTACAGAAATCACTAAAACGAATAAATGTTTTAAAGATACTGTATTATAGTAATGAAGTCACTGGGGATATGAGAAAAAAAAAACCATGAAATTAAATTTAAAAACCTGTTAAATGTATTAGAATCAGCATAAATTAAACGTCTTACAGCAAATACAGTCGTAATGTATGAAGGCTTTCCAATTTAAAAATGATTTTTTTCCAAATGACATCCATCGATCCATCCATCCATCCACTCACCCACCCACCCATCATCTATCTATCCATCCATCCATCCATCCATCTACTCACCCACCCATCTATCTATCTATCTATCTATCTATCTATCTATCTATCTATCTATCTATCTATCTATCTATCTATCTATCTATCTATCTATCTATCTATCTATCTATCTATCTATCCGTCCATCTATCTGCCTAGATTTTGCAGATAAATATGATCTGGAAATTTGTTTGTAACTAACTCGCATATTAGTACAATTCGCATACCATTTGCATACCATTTACATAAAATGCATTAAAAAAAAGATAATATGCATATGGAGCTCAGCCAAACTCTGGGAAAGCATTTTATACAGGCTTATTTTTGTCTTTTAATATAATCAGGTGGAGATGTTTTACGTCTAGATGAGATTGTGCAGCTCTGGAGAGAAAAGAACGCTGGATTCTGTTCCCGTCTCATCATTATTCTTGACACCGACAACTCGCTCCCCTGGGTGAAGGAGGTGCAGAAAATCGAGGGACTTTATGTAGCGGTTCAAGGAGCAGTACTCTCTAGTCCCACAGACCCGGAGGTCCAGGACGCGCCTCAGCTTGGGGACTTCACCTGTCAATGGGTTGATTTTAACTGCAACCCTGACAGCATAGTTCGGTGGTCTGAGCGTGGGCGGCCCGTCCGAGCAGCCTATGGCATCTCCAGACACTGGAGCGACTACAAGCTTCACCTGCCCACTGAAAGCGACGTCACCAGGCACTGGAGACTCTACTTCCCACGCCTGACTTACCCTGTGGTTCAGCTCGCGCACTGGTGCGGCGGGTTGAACCTCTTTTGGGTTTGCGGATACTGCGTTCGACTGCTCCGAAGGATCAAACTCACGTGGTTCCCACCTGCAGTGCTGGATACGGGCCAAGGTTTCAAACTGGTTAAATCGTAGAACAAGACCTAAAGTGTGGCGATACTGTAAGCAGCTGCCGGTCGCAGCAGGTCTGAGCTGTATCTGGACATGGTTAGGTGACACTCATCTACGGCAGCTTTAGGTTGTATTGACCAGCACAGCAATTTATAAAATCTCAGGTGTGAAAACACTCCGTGTGTTTGTTATTGAAAGAATAGCTAAAAATTGGCCAACTTACATACAAGAATTTCATATTCATTACTCAGCAAGGGTGAATTTTGTGAAACCAATCAACATTTCTGGGTCACAGATCACCTCTAAATCAAAAGATAGATGAACATAAGATATTATATTTTGCATAAAGAAATAAAATCAATTTTTTATTAAAAAGATTATTTTAATGACAAGTATATTTTCTTGTCAGAATCATAATGAAAAGATGTCATTATTGTAATATGATTTTTACATTTAAAATTAAATGATCTTATTATAATCCTTATTGGAACAAAAAAAACCAAAACTGTCATTACCACAATGTGAATTTTTTTACCCATATTTTTATATTATATAAAATAATTCAGCATAAATAATAAATACAAAAACTGTTTTATTAAAGTAAAAAAAATCCCTGATTACATTATGAAAAATGTCAATACCATAATGCAAAATGTTTTGTTGATTTTAAATTTTCAATAATTTTTATATTAATTATATTATTGTTGTTATATTATACAACATATACAGGATTATTTATTACAGTAAAAAATATCCCTGTGATTAAATAATGAAAAATGTCATTACCGTAATGCAATTTTTTTTAAAAATTTGTTTACAATTATTTTTAAATTGCATAAAAATGCACATTTCTATCCTTAATTGTCATGAAAACATGACCCTAAAATAGTTTTTAATTTTTTATGCAAAATTATTCTTTCCTTTTGATATTAGGGTAAAATATCGCCTGGAGAATTTTTTTTTATTTTTTATTTTTTTTAACAAGATTCACATACAATGTTACTGATGGGCCTAACAACATTGCACCCTCTAACCAATTCAGCTGTTACTGCTTTAACTTCTTGTATTTTTTAACTCCCACTGCCATTTTAACACTTCTCATTATAAACATTTTTTCATGACTTTTGTAAACTCTGTTATAATGTATCAGCACTAAACTGTAGAATGCAGCATTTGTACACAGATCCGGCAGCACAGTATGAAACCCATTACCAGCTCAGCCATTTTGCAGTGCCTCTTCTTTACTGCGCTAGACAAAGCACAGCCTTTTATTTGGTGTCTAGACAAGGGACGTAGTGTCCGTTTAACACTATAACCCACACATTCAGATCTGTCCAGTCAGTGGAGTAGTGTATTTATGTATTTTGTTTTATTTGTTTATACAGAAAAAGATTTTCTACTGCCCTTTATAAATTGATAAATTCATACTATTTTGTATAGTTTGGTTGGTCTCGATTAGTTAAGTATATTTGACTAATATTGTGTGTTGCTAGCACTTACAGCAGTTTGGGTTGAGTGTTTATACTAGAGGTTACATGTTCTGATGTGCCTTGGGTAAGATTAGTCCTCACCAAAAGACACGAGGATTTACTCATTGTGAAATATGCAATATTTATTGATTGACTTAAGACATGTATGATATGAAGAGGTTTAAGGCTTTGTGTTTTTTTTAAAGGAACCTTATTAATGGCTTCAACAAAGATTAAACGAGACACTGGGATGATTTCAATGATTGTTTGCGTGTTTGAAATCAGACATGAGAATGAATTCGATATTTTGATAATAAAAGAGTGGCTCTTTTACTGCAATATTGTGTATTGAATTGTTTTTATCACACCAACAGACAAAAAAAAAAAAACCCTATTAAATATTTCTAAATTTAGGTTACTATTAAATTTATATTCAGTGAATTGCTTAATGTTTAAATAAGTGAAATAAATGAGAGAAACCAAAAATGCAGTCACACTTACCACTGTTCTGTGAGTTTTTGTGGGTGAAATTCCGTACAATTTGATAGGAATCGATAGTACAGAAGCGTTTCCGACACGAAAAAGGTAAATGCGACATTTTATTTCATGATGATGACATTTTTCTCGTAATTCCGAGTTTTTTTTTTTTTTTTTCCCCCTCAGAGTTCTGAGTTTACATCAATATTTTTTTGGTTTTTGCCATGGAATAAAAAACTAAAAAAAAAAAAACCCGGTAACTGCGACTTTTTTCTTGAAGTTGCGAGTTTAATGTTATATCTCTCAATTCTGACATCTGAGAATTGTGAGCTTATATACTGAGTTATAAACTGCTTGGACTGAAAGTGACTTTTGTGCAGCTTCATAATTTGCTGCACTATTGACAATAGACCAATTTTTTTCCCCAGAAATTTTAAGCGAAGTTTTGCAGAATTGACCGAACATTATAAATGAATACATTTCTATTAAAACATATAACTATGTTGGTGTCAATAGTCTCGTGGAGAAAGGCATGGACATATAGCGCTGTTGTTCTCTCTCACCTCGCTTTTTGTCTGAAATACTGTCCTATTATAATAAAGGCAAAAATCTTTAAAAAAACATCAACATATAACTAACACCATTATATATAGCACCATATTTTGATTTGATATTCTCATTCTCTACCTTGTTTTTAAATTTCTTCTGGCTATTCTTAATAATTTAGCATTATTAGTCTAAATGGACCTGTAAATTGTACTGACTATTGATAGAGTTCTAACATCTTTATTAAAACAAATGTTAATATTTACAGTGCCAATACACTACTAAACTGCCCTGTCAGCCATGATCCAATATTTCCCAACAAAGAGGCTATTTTCAGTCAAATCCTTTCAATTAGGGATTTCCATTAATCAACCCATGACATAGGTACATAAAGTTTATTTGACTGCTTTTTTACACTGTGAGCATTGTCATCATACTGTAAACCCACATGGATAGAAATGAATAGTCATCTTTAATCTCAACATATTCATTTTTACACTGAAAGCAATAGACACACAATTTGAGCATAATTCTCTGGGTGTCCCTTATCTTCAGTTAGAGCCGCCTCTGTCTTTGAGCAGTTTATTAAGCACGCTGGTCTGTTTTATAACCTTGAGGTTTGAAATGTCTTCAGCAATAACGGGAACTTCAGAGCTGGGATTTGGACCCTCAGATTCGCTCTCACTGTCTGACAGAGCTGTAAGAAGAGCGTCGTTTTCATATGTAGGAAAGTAGTATCTGAAAAAGCAGCACATAATATTTAAATTTTTTTTTTTTTTTTTTTTAATTTGTACAGTATATGAGTCAGTGCTCATTCTAATGTCTAAAGCCCATATTATAAAAAAACTATTGCTATGTCTAATGGCTCATCTCAATTCTACAGTCTTTACTGGGTCTAATATTTAACATCATAAAAAATCTAATCATAAAATAATATACAAATAAATAATATAATACAAGAAATAGTACAAATAAATAATATAAAAACATTTTTAATTGTCCAGATGGAAACTCGACTGAATAATACAAAAACTAAAAAAAGTGATGTGAAGATGATAGAATAATACGGAATAGGATTAGGGCCAAGCAATAATAAAAAAATAAAACCATCGGGATTATTAAAGTCGTTAAATTAAAAAAAAAAAGTCTAAACATTTTAAGCATAAACTCATTAAATTTTGAGAAAAAAGTCCAAATAAAATGTTGAGAAACTCGTTATTTAAACAAGTTTAAAGTCAGATGAAACAGCGCTGCCATTCTCTACAACACTGACGCAGAAATCAGGAGAAACACTGTGCGACAACAATCAGAATACTTTTTAATTTACTGTAGTAACACTAAACCTACCCAATTAATACATTATTATTAAACACTCGTTTTAGGCAGTTGATTTCCATTTTTCCGATGTGATATGTGATGAGAAAAGGAAGAAAAGCGAGTTCGGCAAAAGACTGGTTCGAACTCTTGTCGACCGCATCATATGCTACATCTAGCTACCTACGCCACTGTAGACGCTGTTTGACACTCTCCAAAGAGATAAAATGAACCGACTTAATTCTACTTTTTTCTCGAAATTTAACAAGAATTTTCTCAATTTTATTACTTTTTTCTCGTAATTTAACGAGTTTATTCTCAACATTTTATTTTGACTTTTTTCTCGAAATTTTATGTTTTTTCTTGTAATTTAATCTCAAGATCTCAAGGTTTTATTTTTGATTATTGTTTGGCCCTAATCCTCTTCCGTTGAATAAATAATAAAAAAATAAATAATATTAAATAATTTTTAATTGTTCAGGTGGAAACTTGATTGAATAATACTAAAAAGGTAATGTGAACATAATACAATACATAATAAAAATAAATAATAAATTTTTTTTTAATTGTCCAGATGGAAACTCGATTAAATACTTTAAAAAAAGGGTGATCATGAACGTGTCATACTGTGGTTGGTCCCAGTGCGAGACCTCAGGCAGCTGCATCACATGACCTGTGTTAACCAGATGTTGCACTAGTTCCTCTTTGGTTTCAAAGTTCTCCTGACAGCAGTAGCATCGGCACTGGTGAAGCTCACGGCGGATGTAATTCACCAGTTTCACTTGCTGATAAAACTTCAGGCCTGGACAAATGACACACATGACATTAATGACCCTCTGTGTGGTCAAGGGTTCTTCTAAAAAAACATTTCTGCATTACTCACTTAAGTCTATTTTTAATTTGTGCAGGTCAAATTCATGAGTTTCCTGGATGAAAACAAATCATGTTATTAGTGATACTGATGCGAAAATGCATAAAAAAGTCAAATACTTTTTCAGGCACTCAAATATTAAAATTTTGTTCAGCAGCATCATATTACCTCCATGTGTGTGTAAATTTTCTCCATTGTTTCGGCTTGCTGCTCACAAAACAGACACACGGCACACACAGGATGAGCCTGCCAATCTGACCAATCACTGCAGAGAGTGCAGAATATCAGGAAGGAGAATAAAACTGAAAATGTGATCAGAGTAAAAATATAAAGGCCTTACTCATCTTCATCCTCAAAGAGCTCCCTGTCATCCTCAGACTGCACCTCCTCCCATGTCTTCCCCAACTCCTGCAACATTACAACAGCACAATAGGGTGATTTCATGTTGACTATTTATTTGTTCAGATGAGAAACGTACAAACCGACACATACCAGGTAATTGATGACATAGAAGCGATCGTAGTCATGGTTTCTGCCGTTTATTCGTCGATGCTGCTTTTTCCTCATGTGATCTTTCAAGGTGGTTTTGTCCCTGAATGTTTTCTCACAGTACAGGCACTGCATGCTATAATGATATATAAAAATAATGATATAGTGATAATAGTTTTAGTAAATAGTTTTAGTCATTGAAAACAAACTTGCTTGAAAAATACAAAGAATGAATGAACAGATGAAGAAATAAAAGGACACTTTCAGTGAGTAGATTTAATAATCAGTAGAAAAACTTAAAAAAAAAAAAAAAAGTATACAAATACATATTATTTACTACAATAAAAATACACAGTGTAAATTAACTTTCATTATGCCTTTATTTTTGCATCTTCTATTTATTTGTCACTGACCCAAACACTTACCCTACTTGGTGATTTTGGATTAATGCAATGACTGCAAGCACCAAGAGGGGGTGTTCAAACCTTCTCCATTTCCATTTTTTATTTTTTCAATTTGTAATAGTGGTTTGACCATTAATAATATATAGTGCATAAGTGTGTAAGATTACATGCAGCATTGTGGCAAAATCTCAAACACTCACTTCTCCAGTTTCCACTCCAGAGTGTCGAGGAACTCGTTGCAGTAGACGATGTTGTCAGGCAGACCGATGCTAAAAGAGTGTTCTTTAGCCATGTGATTCAGCAGTGAAGACCTGCAGTGAAACCACAGTGTACAAATACATCATGTTACATAAATATGCAGTGCTGTTTGCTACAAATAATAAAATAAAGCAAAAATAGTGGTTTATATCTAGATAAGCGTCAGAGTGGAGGGCTGAAGATGGGTGGCTTGTGACATAACTATACAATGAAAACTGTATTCATGAATATATACTCTGACACTACAAGACAATCTGCCTAGGCCTTCAGTCAAATGAGCTAATTAATATTCATGAGTAAAGTTTTCACCCTGGTATGATTTAGATTTTTGATTTTGAAATCGACACCCTTAACAAACTTGTTGAATAGCCTTGAAGATGCTCCATGTCAAATATATATATATATATATATATATATATATATATATATATATATATATATATATATATATATATATATATATTTGACAATGCAAATAAATATTTTTTAATGTAAAAATATATAATTTTTTATTAAATACTAAATAGGACACTATATATAATATTAAATACTATATAATAAATTTTATATCATTTATAAAACATTTTATATATTAATCATATATAACTAATTACTATTATAAATATTCTTAATAAATAATTCAGAGATCGGGTCTGTTGTAGAGCTCATGTACAAGATGTCAAAACTCAAATGTCAACAATTTCACATCAAGACATGATTTGAAGTCAAATATACTGATTCTAGAATTAGAAATTCATCAGAAATGAGTTTTTAATGCAAACGACAGTTGTGGATCACCTGTTTCCAGTAAACTCCTCATTGCAGAACATACATGCACGATGAAACGTTGTGTCATCCCTCTCTTTTTGCTGCTGATCCAGAACTTCCTCCTATCAAAATATATCAAACTTCATTACAGACTTTGTAGCATTATAAGACATTACCATAGTGCACATTATAAATATGGTTACATAATTGTTGTGAGTCTATAAACAATATTTATAGTTGATATGAATCTCAGTGTGGCGTGTTTTTATTTGTTATTGTTTTTATTATTCTGCGTTTCTGAAAACCCGCTGTTCGATTGCCATAATCATCGATAATTATCCCAGACGCAATCTGCGAATGATTCGTGTTTAATAAACAGTGCTAATCCTCTCAGCTCGAGTTTCATCGACGTGCAGCGTGTCACCGAATGATTGAGAAAGGTCACAGCTGTACTGTTAAACAGCTGGACGCCACACTGCAGAGCCCACTGCAGAGGTGCTGAGAACGCTGGTTGCCTAGCAACCACAATCGCAGATTTTTGCTTGAGATGAAATGTGTGTGAGATGATTATGTTGACTCATAATATCTCTGCAAAAACAATCTGGAGAGGGGGTTGGCTTCTCATTGAACTCTGTGTTAATTGTTTCCTCAGTATTTTTAGGCATGTAACCTTGGTGGAATTTCTGGCAACCCAATTTTTTTTTTTTTTTTTTTTTTACAGTTACACAGCAACAGTATTTCAGCTGTATTATTTTTGTCACACAACAAAAAATCAAAATGCTTTATAGTTAAATATTCAAAGTGATATACATATTCAAAACAAAAAAGTTTGCTTCAATAATCTTTTAATTCTCAATAACATTTTCAATCTATTAAATGACATTTTCTATCTGACATAATTGGATTTGTGGGTAGAAAAAATGATTAATAATGAAATAATTATTAACCAAAATATCTCTTCAAAACCATTTTCATTACATATGAAAATACATACTACTGTCATTACATTAATATTTTTTTAATAACATTTTCACAATCCAGTATTTTTTAGTTCAGGACACAATTAATTATAAAATAATAATAAAACAAAAAAAAATAAAGCAAAAATTTCCTTTTTTAATTCACAATTTTAGTCAAAATAAGAAAATACTGTTTGAAAAGAGAAAACACAAAGTCTTCTCTTATGATTGTGTTACTCATATTCCAGGTTTTCTGCATATTAATTTGATTTTGGTTTGTGCTGCTGTTGGATCGGATTTGAATACTCATAACCTAATGTCAGACAGGATGAGAGCTGATCCCAGAGCAGTACTCCTAACCCGACAGTCGCAGGTCCTTGTCTTTTTATAGACACTCACCAGTCGTCTCTGTTGTAGCTGCTCCCTAAGGATCCTGTCCTCTGGCAGAGCATCACACAATAGGAAGTAGTGCTCTTGTTGTTCTAAAATGACACAAAGCAGCTTTTTGGTAATCGGAGTCTAAAAAGGACACTATCTGAACAGGCCTTCATAGATTTAGACTTCACTTTTAAATCAGAGAAGTTAAAGGGCTATTCCCCAAACCAGTATTATTTTAGTATTATTTATATAATATTATAGTATTTATTGATATTTTGAATTAGCTTTTATTTATTATTATTAGTGTTATTTTTATTAGTATAATATTTTTACATATTTCAATTTAGCAAATTCTAATTATTTGTATATCAGTTTTACTTTTAGTATTGCAAGTAGCAATTGTATTTCAGTTAGATAAGGCAATATTTCAAATTTTCTAACTACATTTTTAATTTTTTTGGGGGGGGTCATGTTTTCTGATCTTTTAAATTTAGCTTCATTTCAATAAACAAAAATTATATTTTATAGCTTCAGTTAACAATAACCTTGAATTGTGACCTAGAATCCATAAACAATTATGGTAAACTGTTGGCAGATCATCACCAATATGCCATTTTTAGACCAGGTCATAGCAGGCACTTAATTTCTTATTTTCAATTCATTTTACATGAGGTTTCCACTTTTGGAACCTTTTTACTAAAATTTGTACTTTATTTAAAATTTAATTAATAAAATCTCAAAATAAAAAAGGCAGATTTTTAAGGTTTTTAAATCGCAGAGTTGCATTTTTTGTTCTAAATTAAACTACATGTTTGGAAATGTGAGAAAAACTTCAAATGTGCAAAATGTGGGACAATAGTAATTAAATACTATGTTTAATGTTAAATATTATTAAATATATTTAGATATTTCAATCTACAGAATGTGTTAAATATGTTTTGTTCATTAAAATTAGTTAATAATTAAAAATAATATAATAATTAAACTATTCTGTGATTTTTACATTATATAATTTTAAATGTTGACTACAGTGGGACAGAACAAAATCACTATTTTAAGGGGTTGATATATATACAGGTACATATTCAGTTTACAACAAAAAAATTGCTTTTAAATATTTTAAAAATAGCTTTAGCATTAGTATTGTAAATTCCATGGCTATTAACTAACTATATAAAATGTAAATACATGTAAATACAAGATTGTTCAGCTCAAATGTGTCTTACCTACAGGACCTTCAGAGTTGGTCTTGATAACGCTGCAGAAGTCTGTGATGGGCTGTTCTGTAAACTGTTTCTTCCAGTACAACATGTACCTGCAATAAAACAATTCATTATTTTGTGTTATTTGTATTGTGCTTGATGAATATCTCTTTAAAGAAATGTTGACACACGTAGGTTACAAATCTTGTGAATTCTCACCGTGGAAAGTCAGCGATGAGTTTAACATTGGCGATAACCAGTTTGTGATCCAACACCATGTGCTTGAGAAGCTGCTCTTTTTCGGAAGCGGGAAAAGAGTCTGTACAGAGCGCACAGGCCACCGGACGGCCATCGCTGGAGGAGGTGAGAGAAGCACTACCACACAGGTGCTCGGGGAAACAAAGCGGCTCAAGAATACAATCCTGCTTAGCTAACAATGAGAGAAAACACAATATTCATACATTTAATAAAATATGATGCACAAATATCTGTGTAAATCCATTCTGGGTCATTAATTCTGTCTGAAGTACTCCAGCTAGTGAGAAACCCTTGTCTCATAAATCCCACGACCTTTCAAGATGTGCAACATTCTCACAAACAAGCAGCTGATTCACACAAAACAACGGTGTGACTCATATAAACAGCATGCTATCCTCTAAAACCTGATACATTTGTGCTCCTAAGTGCACTTTATGAGTTGTTTTGCTTCTTCGAAACCAGCTTTTGCAGTGACAGATTAAAGGGTCCTTGATTATCTATTAGAAGATCCATATCAACAAACTTTACACTTTAACCACCCACTCCTTGCTGGGAAAAAGAGCTTAAACTATGGCCTGCTGGTTTAAGCTGGCCTTGTTTAGCTGGTCTGTTGCTGGTTTTAAAGTGTTTTTAGCTTCTTTCCAACTGGTAGACCAGCTGAAAACCAGCTTTGCAGGGCAGGGAGACAAGTTCAAACCAGCTTGACCATTAAAGTCCAGAAAAGCGGATGACAAACTTGCATTACTGTAATAATTTTGTGCAGACTTACTGTTATAACTAGCCATAGCTTTGCAATAGCTAGTTGCCGTAGTTTACGGACATATTCAGAAAAATAAACATAAAACTTGCTAGATATTTAAAAATTAGATATAAACGTAAATAAAATCTCTACCAATATTTATAATTCCGTTAACCAACCTGTCAAACTAGCATTGTGCATCTGAGCGGCCATGTTTTTTTTTTTTTTTTGTTTAAACCACGTGACCTGGGGAATGACGCACTGACCAATCAGCGTTAAACCGCCGCTGTGTATGCGCTTACTGGGTGTTGTAGTTCTCCATCCAATCGTTCTCATTCATTTCCTACATCTCCCATGAGGCGATGGTGTTTTTCTTCAGGGCTGAGAAGTGTGGTGTATGTGGGATGCTGCTGTGGCTCTGCCCTCAGAACAATACAGTGCAACCCTGTGTAACAACAATATGGATAGTATCCGCCGTAATTACCCTGTTTTATAGCACACTGTTTTCTTTTACTTGACGCGGAAAAAATGTGGATACCGACTGAACATGAAAAATATGGCGTTGGTAAGTAATATATTTACATTATATTGCCGCATCGTTAATAAAACGCAAGTTATATCGCTGCAGGTGCGATAATGAGCCCTGACATCTACAATCTGACAGCAGATGAAATGTCACATCATTTTCCGCTGATTTAAAAATTTGAAGGCAAGTGACAGAATAATGCATATCGAGTGTGCTTTATTATTTTTTTATTATCCGACTGGAATTATTTATGTTGTTTTCCTTCATTAATTTGAATGGTCATCTTGAATAGCCCTTATATGCAGCAATAAGAAGAAGTATCCGCAGTAAAGGCTGATCTTTTGTTTTCCTTCATATAGACGCTCTAATTCATTTACTGAGCAAATGATTTTACGTCTAAAACCGAAGCAATACTCTTTTATTTGAGAAATAGCATATTCATTATCTATTATTACATCAACAGCAAACAATAACGTATTCGACTTACCTTCTATTTGTGTTTATTTATTTATATGTGTACATTTTTGTTTACATATTAATAAATGTTTACATTTTTACATATTTATTGGTATATCTATCTATCTATCTATCCATCTTTGATCTGTCTTTTTCTCTCTGTTTTTACACACACACACACACACACACGCACACGCACACACACACACACAGACCCTTTATGTACATATTGATAACTGATTAATTATTCACTAAATTGCTTGAAACAGTGCTTGTATTAAGTGCCATCAAATTTTAAGGGCAAGCTGACTCAAATGATTACCTCAGTGATATTATTTTGATTTGTTATTTTTTTGTAAGTTTGTTGTGACAGCAGCTGACAGTTTGAAGGATGATTTTTGGCAGATGAGCGGTCTGGAATCTGCTCATCTCTCATTGGCTGACTGGTAGAGATGGACATAAAGTCAGTTGGGTGGTTTTGAGGAGTCCAGCAGTACAGTGGAGTTCACATGGGCTTCAGGTCTCCTGTGATCTTGTTCACTACAGCTTTACTCAAATAAACAGGATGACATTTGGTCATTTCTTCACTTAGAAGGAGAGAAGGTCAGAGCAAAGAAGAAAGGTAGTTTGAGGGGGCAGGGAAAGGTGGGACAACAAACAAAGCCTCTGTTTTTATATTCTTAAATTGCAGAATGATGTTATGGAAAATAGCAAAATTATTATTATTATTTTTTTTATGTTAGCCACAAACCACATCTGGAGCATATTGCGGTGGAATATGGCGAAATGGCTGAATATTACAGTTCTGCTCTTTGGAAAGTGTACACAGCTAACGAAACCTTTATCAGTCATGAAATATGGATGGAGTTCAGCCAGGATGGCACACACACACACATAAATGCATGCATACACATTTACACACAGGCATGCACTGTAATCTTGGCCTCTCAGCCCTTTTGGTTGCAAATTCAGCTTAATGAACCATCTGCTATTTACAGTAAATGTATCATTAAATGCAATGGCATTTCAAAGAAGAATGTGTCTGTTGATCATCTTCCCACACCTGGCTTTTCCTCGTAAACCAAAGCTGATGGAAGGAAATGGGGCTATTAATGGGACTAAGAGAAGATCACTAAAAATTAACATTTTGTCATTATTTACTCACCTGCATGACTTTTCTTTTGTGGGATTCAAAGGGAGAATATTTTAAGGTCTTTTTTGTCTTTGCAATTAGAGTAAAAGGGAAATGGCGTGTTTAAGCTTAAAAAAGGACCCCAAAATGCCATAAAAGTATCATGAATGTAGTCCATATGATTTGTGTGCAGTTTTCCAAGTCTTCTGAATTAAAGGAATAGTTTACCCAAAATATGCTGAAAATTTACCTGCCCTTAGGCCATGCAAGTAGATGAGTTTGTTTGTCACTTGCTCACTAATGGATCCTCTGCAGTGAATGGGTGCCGTCAGAATGAGGGTCCAAACAGCTGATAAAAACATCACAATAATCCAGAGGGAAAAGACACGAATCCAGTCCATCAATTAATGTCTTGTGAAGTTAAAAGCTGCATGTTTGTAAGAAACAAATCCATCATAAGATGTTTTAACTTCAAAACTGTCGCTTCCAGCTAAAATAGAGTCCTCTATCCATAAGTCCATTTCTCCAGTGAAAAAGTCATGAATCAGGAGAGAAATTTGCACTGATCAAGCACTGATTACAAGTAAAAACAGTTCAAAACAAATCTGTCAATAGATTTTGAGGACAACAGGAGATGGACTTTTGAAAGTCAATGAAGTCCAGTGTTGTTTTGGACACCAGTGACTTTCATTGTACTGTATGGATGAAAACAGTTCCAAATGACATAAGAATTTTCATTTTTTGGTGAATGTTCCTTTGAAATCACCTCACTCTGAATGTCAACTCTGCATCCCTACTGAATTTGGATGTTGATCGGCTCGTGATGAAAACCACCATGTGGAATCTGCAGGGAACAGCTGGGAACAGACAGTTTGACAAGTCCATATTGGTTTATAATTACGCCATAATTTTCTGAACATTTAATAAGTAAAGTGAAAGCTAATGTCACCAGCACATAATACTTTTCTTGTTACATCTTGTTCCAGACTCCCACATGCACATCAGCACCGTGTCACATCTCTTCTGATTGGTGAAGAATTTAGCAAAATTGAAACATCCAGCGCTTCACTTACCACCAGCCCAAAAACTGATCTCGGTCAAACTATTTAGCGATGTAGTCAGGAATCGGCACATCCCGTTCCCGTGCTTCTCAGCTCGGATTTATGATGCCAGCGCTTTCCCCATATAAATGAGGCTCTTGCTTTTGTCACATGCTGACTGTGCGCCTACTGTGCCCTGGTCAATAGGCACGCTGCCACTCTGAGAAAGAGATAAGATTGACAGATAAAGCTAGAAGAGGCCTAGTCAGCTGCTAGATCTGTGAGGCGTTGGTGGGAATTAAATGAGACTTCTAGTGCACACATAAGCTCTGTTCCCGAACCTAGTGAGCATTTTAAGACATCATGGGACGCAAAAGCTGTTTCAAAAGGTTGGCAGCAACATTATGCAGCCATCTAGGATACCAAATGTTGGCCGAATCCTAAGGCAGCGCTGCATGTGTCCTTAACAGAGAGGGCCATCCCAGAATTCACTGCAGCAGACTAAGTAAAAAAATCTTCCAGGAGTCGAAAGAAATGTTTAAGCAAACCATTTGCATTCAATACCAAAAATGATCACTAAAATTAACAGTCTAATTTCTGTAAACAATCTATCTCAGTCCATGTTTGTGTGTGGGGTATTTATTGCGTTATATTCCAAATTTCATTGGTCAACTCAATCACGCAGTCAACTGTCAACAAAAGTACAGACTTCGTGGACTTAGTTAAGAGTTCATAAAAAATTGTTGCAATCGGTTGCGGGACAGTCAATTTTTGAAGTTGCCATTTTAATGAATATTTGTATACTATATCTTTTTACGCTTATTAAAGTAACACATTCCTAAAGCAACATGTTAACGTCAAACTCTTTTGGAATCAGCTGTAAAATCGAGTCTTGTATACGCTTACTGTGGGTGAAGAAGATTTTTGAAGAACAAAAGAATGTAGGATGGGAGTCAAGACTTGTCCATACGCTTAACATAATGTGTGCTGTTACTGTTACAATATTTAAGTCTAATTTTACAATGTGACTATTTCACTCAGTATTCATGTGACAAGTTGCTACCTATGTAGAGCATTTCAAATCAGTCACTTAAGACTTAAGTTTCAGTCCAGTTAGGATGCTGTTTATGTAGGCAGTAGATGTCAAGACAGCTCACTAGATTTTGGAACACAGCTATACTTAGTATACGTTGACATATACTCAGGGGCAGACTTAGTTATTTGGGGGCCCTAAGCAAATTCCAGGTATGTAGCCCTAACACAATGTGCTTTTACACCAAACACTTATTTTGCTTGCCCGTTCTCATAGTTTATAGTTTATTTATCCCTTTACAACCAGTAAATAATTAGTCAACCTGATGCTGTTCTAAAGCCATTATTAGGCTCTCTTATTTTTTTCGGATCACAAAAGACATCACAAAAAAAAAAAAACATGATTGCACTTTTCCATTTAATAAATTGTAAACTTTTTCAGTCTTTTTACAAACATAAAATTATCCCATGCAACTCATTCCAAGTGTTCTTAAGGCATACGGTAGTGTTTGCAGAGAAATAAATCGAAAATGTAATCTATTATTAAGCGAAAATCTCCAGTCATTGCATGCATGCATTTATACAAGTGCGTGGCAGATCGCGCCGGCGCGCCTATGAAAAGCACACAAGAGAGTCATTTTGAAACATCAAGATAAATAAAATTGTGACTTGAAACACAATACTTTCTTTACTGAGGTGAATATCTCTGTTCTGAGACAGTCAGACAGTATTACACAGCCTAGAATGAGCGCAAAAAGCGCTCCCTCATACAGTATAATCACTAAAAGCTGTTACTCACTTCAGTTCATTGCGATCTCATGACGTTCCGTTTAAGCTCTCTTTATAAGCTTACTGCACAATGAATCTCTTATTTACATCGTATCTACATTTTGTTATAATGAGAGGATTCCCGAGCTGGCAGAACTCAGCTCTTGACAAAAACTCGGCATTTTGAGCAGTGATTGGATTCTAACACTTCTGGTCACTGCGTTCAAGAAATGAACACATATGTCTGTGATGTGATTGGCTACATTGCTCAGCGCTGCAAATATGTTTCGCCAATATTAGATGAGGCCCCCTGATTCCCAGAGGCACTAAGTGGCCGCTTACCGTGCTTATTGGTTAAGTCCGCCCCTGCATATACTTAAAGATTTGTGAAAGCTTAAAGGTTTATTGCCCATAGCAAGCTTTCACTGTTCAAATAGCTGCATGTCGCAACAAGATGTAAAAGTGTCAGTTGTGAGCTCTTTGAAACGGTGATATAGGAGCGTATTATTAAAAATATCCTGTCACTGCAAAGACTCAGTTTTGAGAGAGAGCAGGATATAGATTTGAATCATTCATGCTTATAACAATCTCAGCAGCTCTTTTTGCATAATTCATTGTCATGTGTGCAGAACTCATTTCTGCATGTTACCACTTCAATAACATACTATGCTCTACGTTCTCTGTCACTGCCAAAACAATCGTTAGGGTTTTATTCTTTGGTACAGTCAGCTCATCCAGCATCCTGTTGCTAGTATCCACTCATATTTTACTCACTCCCATAATTCCTTTCACCCTCCAGGAGAAAGCAAAAAGAAGCCAATATTGGATTCATTTTTCTATGGCCTTGCCAGGAACAGGAATCTCTACGGATTTCAGGCTTTGAGCTTTTGATTCTTCAGAGCTTTCTTCTAATTTATCTCATGGGTTTAAAGCAATCGTTCACCCAAAAATGACAATTTTGTAATTGTTTGCTCACACTCATGTTGTTCGAAACCCATGCTGTTTTTTTTCTGTGGTACACAAAAGTGGATTTTTTTTTTTTTTTGTAGCAAATACATCTCATTCCAAACAACGACTGGTCATAGTACCACATCTGAAATAAAAAAGCACAAAAAGTGGTCCAACAAAGTCATATTGTACAGTATAAAAAAATGGTTATTCTTTTTGAGATTTCCTAAAGATTATATTTAACTGTTATTAAGGTATTAGTGTTTTTAAAATATTACCTTTAAAGTTAGCATGAAATGAAAGTTTACCCTATATATTTTGTAAATGCGTGTTATACATCTTGTATTCATCTATGTATATAGTTTGCTCAAAAATGAAAATTTGCTGAAAAATGTACTCAACCTCTGGCCATCCAAGATATAGATGAGGTTGTTTCTTCATCAGAAAAATTTAGCATTACATCACTTGCTCACTAATTGATCCACTGCAGTGAATGGGTGCCGTCAGAATGAGAATCCGAAAAGCTGATAAAAACATCACAACAATCCACAAGTAATCCACATGACTCCAGTCCATCAATTAACATCTTGTAAATCGAAAAGCTGTGTGTTTGTAGGAAACAAATCCATCATTAAGGTGTTTTAACTTAAAACATTTTAATGTGTCCTCTTTCCATAATGTTGCTTTCTCCAGTGGAAAGGTCATCTCGTCTGAATCAGGAGAGAAATATGCACAGATCGAGCAACATTTACAAGCCAAAACAGTTCTAAGCAAATATGTTGGTGGATTTTGATGTGAGAGGACAACAGGGATGGACTTTTTCACTAGAGGAAGTGTAATGGATAATGGACATGTATTTTGACCAGAAGCAAAGGTTTAAATTTAAAATGCCTAAATGAGAGATTTGTTTCTTATGAACATGCAGCTTTTCTCTTCACAAGATGTTGATTGATGAACTGGAGTTGCGTGGATTACTTGTGGATTAATAGATTGGTACCAAAACCAATGGATTGTTATCTATTACTGTTGACACCAATATATTAAAAAATATTGTGCATTGGTCAATTACTAATAAAAGCATGGAAACAGCTCTTTGTTTACAGTAGTTGAGTAGAGTTTTTTAGTCCTCAACAGCAATTATTTACAGTTGTAGATTTCATATAACATGCGATTTTTGAAATCTCCAAAGATAAGAACTGACCGTATGCGCTGGAGCCTGTCTGTCAGGTAGTTTACACTGTGACTTGAACAGTTGTGCTCGTCGGTTGCTGTCAAAATGCATGTAGAGCATGGCTGTCTGTGTGGGAGGGGTTTGAAAAGGGCACTCGCTCGCCAAACTGCTGCCTTTGTGCTTGTTACCATCTGTCAGAGCTCGTCGGCTGTTTTTCATAGCAACCACGTTGATAGTCAGGTGAATTTACTCTCACCTACAGGTTGGAGAAGTTGCATATGGTTTGTTTTTCTCAGAGAAACCTGTGAGGCTGTACTTGACATGGAGAATGAGACCTCAGAGTTATGTCAGATTTAATTTTGCCATGCTGTTGGACAGACCCAGCTGACAGGCTGGAAATATGGTGCATTCAAGTCCTCCTGGGAAGTTACAGCATCAGATGAGTTCAAGTAACTTTGGTCGTAGCAAAATGGTAATGTATGTTTTCTACAAAATAATTTGGAAAGATTTTTAAACTCTACTTCTACAAAAAGATGACTAAAGAATCCTCATCAGGTGTATTTTTGCTTTTTTATGCTGTTATTCTATTTATGAAGGTACTGTAAATTGAATTGTTATATATTCTATTGTAATTGTACAGTTCTAACGTATTTTGAATGTATAACAAGCTAGTTTTATTGGAAATGAAAAAGTAATTAATTTCAACAAATTTACTGTCAATGCCGATGCTGCGTCTATTGCAGGGCTTGAAAACGAAAAAAAAAGTCAGTCGGTTCACTCCGAGCAGAATCGATATTTTAACGTTTCTGTTCCTGCGTTCCTCTGTATTATTACTGTTCCGAAACTGGTTCGAGTAGAAAAAATAACGGTTAATAACGTTATTTTTTAAAATTGTCTTTGCCTATAATAATAATAATAATAATAATAATAATAATAATAATAAAGTACAGTGTTTTCTTTACACAAAAAGAAAAATAAATAAAAAAAAAAAAACAGGAAGAGATGGTATCTTAACCCGCTGTGCTTTTAGTCACAGCCAATACAGCATAATCTTTTCTAGATTTGCCTAAATGTAGGCTACTAAACAAAAGAAAAAAAAAAAAACTATTAATGCTTTAAAGACATTAAAGTATTTTAAAGATATTTAAAAATGTTTGCTGCATTGTTAAAAAAACGCTACTTGTATAAAATTGCGTTTTGAGGAAAAAAAAACAGGCTAAGTCGCGTCGCATTTTATTAGGCTATTACATTCAGAAATGATGTAGGCTAAAATGCTGGTAAATCAAAAATGTTTACAAACATTATAAACACAGTTATTAGTTTCTCCCCACAACAAATCCTCTAAACTATAAAAACGTTAATCCAAAAACAAATTAAAGGTGAAACTGATGCCTACCTCTCTCATTCGGCACGAATCCAAATGTTTCCATATTCGCGCTGTATCTGGATGCTAAAATATTATTTATTATAGGCTTTGTACTTTCATCGACGTAAAACATCATCCTTCACGTCGGCTAGGCTATATCAGCACAGTGAGGCAATGGTCACGCTGAATGCAACAGATTGCATAACGGAGCACTGTAACTTTTTATACTTTCCTTTAACTGTATTTATTTTGATAATGAACAGGCTGCAAAGTCGCAAAGATATTGTGTCTTTGTGCACGTGAGGTGGCGGTGAGATATGGCCATACCACAGATGCGACATCATTCAAAACTGTCAAGCTTTTGCAAAACAAATAAAACTACTTTCTGGCGTCTCGTTTTCCTTTCCGAGAACTTTGGAATGTGTCACAATGAACCGTAGGCCTAACTCAGCATATATATATTTTTCTTTCGTTTTGTTAATCTGTCAATGATTTAAGTGAAATAGGCTATATTTAGTGTATAGGCATATATATTTCTTTTTATGTAAGCCTATAGTTTTATTCTGTTTTCTCCGTTCACAGAAGCGCTGCAGGTGCGTAAGATCTGTTGACTCCATCAGTCCTCGGATAAACTCTAACGCCGGTGCATTGCGACTTAAGTTATGAAGCCTTAGATGCGTCAGCGTCATATTTGCGTAGTGTAGCTACTTTAATTCCTGATTGCTTGACAGCAAATTTCAATATTAAATGGAACGATAAAATAACGTTATTAACCGGTTAATGGCCATTTCAAATTTTCGATTTTGTTCGGAACTATAAAATTTGATTTCATTTCTGTTTCCGGTTCTGTTCCAGTCAAAATTTCATTCGTTTCCGGTTTTCGTTTTCATTCCTTGAACCGGTTCAGAGCCCTGGTCTATTGTGTCTGCCCTATTTTCTCCAAACTCTGGTTAACGGTAGGGTTGGCGTTTTTGAAGAAGCTAGCAATAGCAAGCTAGCTTTGAAAGCATAAGATCCCACCCGCCCTGCAAATCACTCTCCAAAGCCACGCCTCCTCCAAAACACATGAACGCGCACTGGCAGATCAAAAGGTTAACTAGCGACATGATGAGAGACGGCATTTGTGGAGGGAGGGTTGAATGTAGGGCTGCACGATATATCGTTTCAACATCGACATCGGGATGTGCGCATCCACGATAGTCACATCGCAGTATGTGCGATGTTTAGTATACTGATCGTTATATTTTTACTGATCGTTTTCTTTGCTCACACACAGATACCGTGTCTACACTGGACACGACAGCTGTCTTGTCGCGCTGCCCCGCGCCGCAACAGCTAAAGGCTGTCTACACAAGACAGATTCACGTGAACACTGAATTCTATTAACTTCCACGTGTAACTGCTTCACAGCAGTTTAATGTTCCTGTTGTTTCTGTGTCATGTTAATCAAACAAACAAAAAAAAAAAACACAGAGAAAAATCACTTTTGTAGCTTTAACAGATTTATTAGATTTAATTTATACGGTGAAGACTATGCAGTGTTATTTTACATTTGATTATTCAATTTCTGTATCTGAATACTGTTAGACTTACCTGAAAAATATAAAGCACTTGTTTATTTCATTTGTATCTTTGTTCTATTATATTTATCTTGAAATTTGTTTATTTTCTATGCTGATTTGCTCACCTACAAAATCACCCAATCATTGCTTAGGCCTATTTTATTTTATTTTTTTCCAAATAGAGCTTTTTTTTTTGTCATATCGCGATATATATCGCAGAAAAACAAAATATCACAATGTGAGTTTTTTCCAATATCGCACAGCCCTAGTTGAAAGCAACGCTGTCAAATTATCTAATTTCTGAATCACCGGTGAGAAAACATTACAGTCCAAAGCGCATGATATTACAATAATACTGCCACCTATTCTCGCTCAGTCTGCAGTAGCGTAATGGAGCGCGCTGATGACGTATCGTATCATGTCTGCATGAACTGAGTGTGCATGGAGGTATGCAAATAAATATGTTGACAGCCTATCGTAGCCCTCACACCAAGGAATATGATTGGACGAACATTTTATGGTCCTTTGTCTTTCACAAACTGTCAAGTACGGTTTTTCTGTCTTCTGTAACATTAGAGAAAGTGACAGCCGAAGACAAACAATTCCCAAAAGTGAGTTTGCTGTGTGTTTTCCACCACTCTCCTCCAGTTCCTTCTCTCCGTCTCAGTTGTTCTCTCTTTGGGCATTCTGGTAATAACAGCCTGTGGTCCGTGGAGAATAGCTACAAGACATTCCCATCAGAGTGCCATGCTTCACTAATGAACACAGACTACAAACACATTTAGGCTCTATTCAGTTGTCAGAAAATCATCTGAGAATGCTTTCTTATTTAATTTTGAAATTGAAGTAATATTATTGTTTCTTGATAGTAATATTATTGAAGTAATATTATTGTTTCTTGATAGATTTATTCACTTACCTTTCTTCACTTAAATAATTACTCTTTGCAAACAGGTTTCCAGAACACTTACCCTGCCTGTTATTGGTCAAACAAACAGAAAGCTACGCCCCCAAATCACGTGATTGGTTGAGCCACTGTTGCTATGTCAGGGTGGTCGGGATTCTTAAACAAATAGCAATGTTTTGATAGTGCCTCAGAGCCTCATTTTACACTTTTGTGGGGGAAAAAAATGTTTTACCATGTCAGAAACATCTTTTGATGAAGGACAGTTAACGTTATCAAAGAGTCTTTATCAAAAAGGCCCTGACTGTCAGGAGAAAAATCAGTAGTCTTCTTTTAATAGCATTGATGTCTAGGAGAAACAGTTGAGATGTTAAAGAGACCTCTTTTGCATTTCTCTTTTTTAAGTCTGCTAATCCTGCAAATTTGATTTCTGACAGAATTGATTTGTTAATCTAAACAGTCTTTGTGCATCATAATGGCCTGTATTTATTTTAAGTGAGATGTCTTTATGGTGATGGAGTTTTGTTATTCTAGAACTACAATAGGACCTGCGCTGTTTTATGTGCAAATAAAGTGTTAATATAGAAAGATGTTGCACTCTGGGAGTGAACAGAACAAAGCAAAATATGTGAGAGTTGTAATATCAAAATTAATATTCTCATTATTGCACATGAGGGCTGAGTCTGGGAATGATTACACATCAAATGAGAAAACCGCACTGCTGGTGTACCTCTGGTGCTTGATTTTTATTAAAGTTGTTTGTTTTAGAGACTGGCTGAGCCATTTTCAACTAATATATTGAACACATATTGATATATTAAGCTTAGAAAGCCTATAGTATCATATTTGCTTCAATAATAATGTCTAAAGGTTCAATGAAATGTTTTATTTAAAAAAAAAAAAAAAGATGATTTTTCTGATTTATATTTTTCATGTGTCAGGGTTAAATCACATGAAATGGCTTGATGAGTGTAGATTTCTTTATTTTGTTTACGTATTACATATTGAAAGAAGAACCATGATTTGTTAGTGAGAAAACATGTCGAATGCAATGTATGTAGCATCTGTATTGACGGTAAATTTGTTCAAATGCATGAAGTTTTACACACACACACACACACACACACACACACACACACATATATATATATTATTTATTTATTTATTTATTTATTTATTTAAATTTACAAAAAACTAAGTTGCTTGTACAAAATACCGTTGTATTGTATAGTTACAGTAGAAAATATAAAAATTTTCAATTAAAATTAATTTAATTTTTATTAATTTATTACTTAATTTATTACTTTTCAATTCAATTAATATAACCTTCATAAATTGAATAAAAACTTAAAATACCAAAACACACTTTAAGCATGTTTTTATTCATCATGTTTAGTTAAAAAAATATTTTCTGAATTTTATGTAGAAATGGTACTTTGCCATCTTGCTCTGACCTGGGTTATTATACAATTAACTAAACCTGAAACAAAAACCTCAGCCAAAAATACATTTTCTTTACTTGAAATAAAGTAAACATTAACTGTTTTTTTTTTTGTTTTGTTTTTTTTCAGTTGACATGGCAGCATTTCTCATTTCAGTGTGGTTGAACTTGATGCACTAAAATAAAAAAATGGAATAAAAATTTAAGATATACAAAAAACTATATTACTAAAACTAAAATTAAAATGAAAACAGAAAATATAAAAATCATTTTCAAAATATTAATAAAAAAATAAGTGTAAGTGTGTGATACTAAAACAACACGGTTGTAGCTGTGTGGACTAATTATAAATGTGTAAACAAGTAGAATTTATAAATGATTAAGTACCAAGCAACAATAATAATGTAATAATTTATGATGAAATAATAAGAATTATGATAACACAAATTGATAGTAAAACAATTACTACTACTACTACTACTACTACTAACTATTTTTGTTATTATTATTATTTAATAATTGATCGATTCTAATTATATACGCATATATGTATATGTATATATGTATGTATATGTATGTATGTATATCTATGTTTAATCATTGTTTTTAAATTCAAATTACAAATTGAAGTTCCAAAAGAAACAATCATATAATCAAAAATTGTGTAAAACACCTGAAATATTTGTGATTTATATTTTGCTTACAAAAAAAATTCCCCAGAATTTTACAGCTACACTGTAAATAAATTCAGTAAAGTTTACGGTAAAAGAAACGGCAGCTGTGGTTGCCGGAATTCTACCATAAAAAATACAGTAGCAACATTTTAGGTTTTACGGTTTTAACTTAAATTTACAGTTAAATACCGTAATTTCATTAACTGATATGTTAATATACCAACCTATTGAAGTACTGAAATCTGTTTTGTACCTTTGTAATGCACTGATAACCACCAAATGCAGGTGGTGATGAGAAAGTCACATGATGAACCAAAGCCCGTCACAAACAGCTTTTAAATAATAACATATATAGAAGGTGCACAGTGTCATTCACACAAACACTAAAAACCATCATGGTGAGACTCATTAAACTGAAATATGCAATAAACATTAATTTAACAACATTAGATGTAACATACAACCCTAATAAACATAACTGATAAGAGAAAACTAAGAAACATAGTTATTTCAAAGAAAAAACATCCATTTTGAAATGCAACGCAGGGAATTCTGGGAACGTCAATTTACGTTTTTTCGCTGTAAATTTTACATTCTTTTTCACTTCCAAAAATGGTATTTTACCGTAAAATGGTCTGAAATGTCTATTACAGTTTTTCATCATATATATTAGGGGAACTTACCGTTAACCATTTAGCAGATTTTTACTGTAGCATTTTCACAGTTTTTTACCATTAAAATCACGGTCATTTTTTACAGTGTACTTTTGAATGGCTGTCATCGGAGAAACCGTAATAATTGCAGTGAACAGGCTGTGCTGTCCAGCCAATCCTCAACCCGTTGTGTTTAATAGTTGTCCAATCCTAGCCTCACTCACTACAAGAATAACTGCAGGATCCCAGATGTACCCGTTTGAACATCCCTCCCATTAGCAATCTAAGTGCTGTGTTGGTATTTCTGTGTATCAAGAGTATGTCTTTTCATGCTCTGCCTTCGGCTGGTATTGTCCTCTCTGGAGGCTGACTCAATACAACATTACATTTAGCGTCAAAAAGCAATATGAAGAGAGGTTAGTGAGCACGCCCATCCATCACCCTGACACGCAGACAGATATCAGCGAGCTCTGACTGTCTACAGGGGATTCTGCTGTGGTTTAATGTCCTGACATCTGCCATTTACTGTCTCTGGTAATGCTGATAAATGCCATTTGCAGTGAATACATTAGTGCATGTAAAATATAGTAAGTAATGATGGTTTTAAAAATACAGAATAAGTGTTTTGTGGTAAATTGTATTGCATCAGATCAGTAGGATTTGCAGCTGTTCTTTCTATGAGGACTGCAGGTGCGAGTGTTTCGGGTCAGTTGACGGTACCTTCAATTGCCGAATCAGATCAGTTCTGTGTTTTTCAGGTGAACATAGATGAGATCTTGTGAGAATGATAGTCGTGGAAGCATCAAACTAAAACTATTCAGTAATGTTATGCATCATGTGATTGTATTCTAACAAATGTGTGCGTATGAATTCACAACTTCCACTCAAGTTATATTTCAGCTATTTCTATTGTAAATTTTAAAACATAGTAAATTATTTGTAGTATTTTTTCAAAAAAATAGCCTATAACATTAAAATTGAAAAATATTTATATATAAATATTATATAAACCATTTATTTATATATATATATATATATATATATATATATATATATATAAATAAATGGTTTATATAATATATATATATATATATATATATATATATATATATATATGTATATGTATATATATATATATATATATATATATATGTATGTATTTGTATATATGTATGTATTTGTATATAATTATATATAAATATATTATGTCCATTTGAAATGTTACATTTTCTTTGCAAAAAATATATATATATATTAAATATTTATTTGTTGATATTTTTATTATGCAAATAGAATATTTTGAAAAATGCAAGATATGCTTAAAAATATAAAATAATGCTATTTTTGTAATGTAGCTATGAAAAATCCTGTCAGATATGATAATTATTTTCATGTTATGGTTGCAATCAATAAGTAATTGGTATTAAAATGTTACAATTTTGTCTAAATAAATAAAAAAATAAAACAAAAGTAAATAAATAATAAAAAAAATAAATAAATAGAATTAGTTTTAAGTGCTACAAGTGAATTTAGGCATCACAACATTTTAATGTACAGTATGAAAAACTAAATATTATTTTTGAGATTATACTCGAGAGCATTTTAAAATTAGTAGTGTTTTTAAATGTTTACTTTAAGTGAGCATAAGATGACAGCAGATGTAATATAAATGTAAATAACATTCAAATATACAATATTGTTTGTTGATTAAAAAAAATCTGTAATATCAGTGATAACCCATAACTGACACACATTAACAATATGTACATTTGACTGATTATAAGGTGTATTATAAATGCACAGGCTAGAAAGCTTTATACAATTGTTACACATTGTTCTTCGAGTTCATACCAGTCTAACTTGAGGAAAACTGATTTCTGTGAGTAACCTTTGAGCACAGCAGAGAAAATGTGCCAACACATCAACCGAAGTGATGCAATGAGCAGCCGCGCAGTCCATCACGACATTTTTCCCAAACATACCCAACTCAAAAATGTGCGATGTGTGATATTCTTCATATCCACAGAGATTTAGAAGCTGAACATACATAATATTATGCAGTCTATAAATGTGGCCACATTAATTAATGGTACCTTAACCTTTCTAAAACGCTCCGATGTGTAATAACAGCCGCGTTACCGCAGAAGTAACTTGACTGAACCTTCCTGCATGGTGACTTTAGATCACAGCCGCGCGATTGAGTCACAGGCTCAGCGTTATAGGGGTCCGGACAGCTCTTTGCACCTGGTAAGGGTTATGCGAGACGGGCCTCTGGCTGCCCTGTCTCTCTGCCAAGCAGCAGTGTGTGTCCACAGCGCTGACAGCAGGACCGTGGGAAAGCATTTAGCACAAGTGCACAGCTCAGACGGGTTCGCCCGTCCTATTACAACAGAGCTTTTGTCACTCCCGTTGGCAATGGCTGAGTTTAAAATAGGTTTAAGCTGTAATAAAATGTAATATTTGACTCTTGTGAACTGTGCATTTTCTGAAGACAATGTAACTGCTGCTTGCTCATATAAAATTTATTGCTGAGATGCTAAGGTGTTGTGGGTGGTTGTCAGGGTGTTGCTATGCGGTCACTAAGTGAAAATCAATTTGTTGTTGTTTTTTTTGTGTTTGTGCCTTTTAGTTAATCGCTCAAGCTAATTCACAAAATAATCAGATTCATTAGCTTCATCTGAATCAAAATGAATATTAAAAATCCTTAATCCAGTAATCACTAGGGCTGTCCTCGACTAAGGATTTTTCTGGTCGACTTGTAGTTGTTCATTTTAAGCATTAGTCGACTAATCGCACGTTTATTAATAAACCCTAAATAAGCCTTTAATTGCCTACGTAGCCTAATAAGCACTCAAGCACACGCATAAAGCTTGCCACAGCGCACTGGCTGAAGTAATGATTATGATTGTGTCAGGGGAAAACAGTAAGGAGGCTGCATTAACATTTTAAGAATTTGATTAACTAGTGCTTAACTGGAGAATATTTGTTTTCCATTTGAATTGGTTCAACTGAAAGTAGACCTTTCACTCTCTATATATTTTTAAGCCCCGTTCAGACGACACGATTTTAGCCCGATTTTGCCACGATCTGCTTGACGTAGGGTGTCGAGGGGATTCGTAAACGACAATGGGCATCGGGACGCACGATTCAATCGTTTCATCTCATGTAGTGTGTCATAGTGCACGACACCTCTGCGATCCTTCACGACGTCAACACAGAAAGACTAGCATGTTTAATTTTTTTTTCCGTCGTACACGACAAGTTCAATCACATCTGTGACACTGGCCAATAGGAGCACAGAAGCACCTTTGTGCAAGCTTTCAAACAAGCCGAAACGAAAGAGAGACAATGGTATCGGTCTTGCTAGGTGTAATTTTACAATGGAGGAAATGTTCGTGGAGCTACAGCAACAATACTCCTGCATTTATGATGAGAGACTACCGCGACACAGTGAAAAAAGGTAAAATAAAAACTATTTTACCTCAGTTCTCTTTGACAGTCCATACCATCCTCTTCATGCAATCCAGATTTGTGTCCGTTGTCAGGTTTTCTTTCTTTTTTGGGCTTTTTTTATGACAAGACAGGGCAAAACACGCTGTTTGCTAGGCATTGTTTGTTTATGCTCATAGCACCTTCTGTCTTGTCCCGCACTGTATCGATGACAGCACACATGTCGTTAATGACGGCATACGATGAATGCTCGGGTAGCATCTTATAGTCTGACATGTTTCTTGTTCACGACACGACAAGATTTTATGAGTCAAAATCGCATAATCTGACACAGTGACTGTCGTAACCGACAAAAAAAATCGTATAGTCTAAACGGGGCTTTAATGTCTGTAAGGCAAAGATATACATAGAATTTCGTGCTCGATTTCACGGAGACTGAGACGGCAGAAAGCGCATCATGTTTGCTTTCAGTATTTTACAGAAGCGCAATGTTTTGTTGTTATTTGTTATTTATTTGCACACAAATAAATAAAAGATAAATTACTCTTATCTATATGAGCAAAAATGACGGAGTATTTTAAGAGTAAGTGAGCGCACCGGTGCCTCCATCTGTCCTGCAGTGAGCTACTGTTCAGCTTCACACTCCACACAGACACTATAGCGCACATTTCTCTAGGTTAACATTAGATTGAGCGGCCATGTAAAGTTGCTAATACTTACATATGTCAGATCATAAGCCATATTTGAGGTCGATGAATGATAGGCGAGCGTTTGGATGTCCTGCATTGCCACATAGACTAGTTGTTAACGATCTGTCCGTCACGGACTGCGTGACTTTGCCTGTGGATTTTTTTTGTTTTTATTTTTTTCTGAGACTAAATAACTAAAAAAATTATGGTCGACCAAGCCTCTTCTGGTCGTCTAACGATTAGTCGACTATTAGGGGGCAGCCCTAGTAATCACACATGATTGTCATGGAAAAGAATGCAGAAATCCATTTCTTAAATAAGATATTTATATCTGTGTCAGTGACATTACACTTATTCAGTTCATTTATTCAAAAATGAATAAAAAAAAGTTAAAACAATTTTTTTTTTCATTTTCTTTTGTGTAATAAAGTCAAAAATATCAAGGCAATACAATCACTAGACCAAAGAAATAATAAAATAATATTATGCCAAATTACTTTTATTTTTTTTCTTGATTATGATATACTGTATCATAATGAAGAAAAAAGCTTCATTAAAAGAATAAAAGCATAATATTTTATTGATAACAATAATAACAATAATAACAAAACTGTTTCACTGCTTAAAACTATTTTAAAAATATTTAAAATATTGTATATACTAGACGTGCCACTATTCGGTAGTGCGATATACCATGATAATGAACATGCATGATATTGTTATTGTGGGCACTTAAAAATACTGTGAATAATTATTTACTACAAATTATTCAGATTTTTTTAATGCTTTTTAAGAATACTTTTACCATCAACTGGCTAAAATACACAACACCGCTGTAAGCTGCGTCAAAGACGCATGCGCACACTGGTGTAAATAATGGTGTGTTCAAGTCATGTCAAACAGATCGTATTTATGAGCTAAATGCACATGAAAGCCACCACAAAGTCGTAATCACTAGTGGGTGTTTTGTATTTTCTTTAAGCAACGATCTATACGAGTTGGGGGCATGTTGATGAGAAACATGGCGGAATCGATGGATGCAACGATATTCCACAATACTTATTGGGATTAAGCAGGCTTTTTTATTTACAAAAATAAGCTGTTTGAATAGCATATAACAGGATTGTAATATAACAATTAATAAAGTTTTTATATTCTGCCGTTTAAAGTGGCTTCATAAATGAATTAAAAAATAATAAAAACGAAAAACACACCAGATGTGCATTCTTTGCTCTTCATTTTCTATAAGCAGAGTTAACAAACCTTGCTGTATTTTCATGTAATTTATTACAAAAAGGTACAGTACATCGCCATCTTGTGGCGATGAAAGTGACTTGAATGCACCTGGCGTTGTAGCTCGTAAATACGAACATTCCAGGATTACTTGAATGCAGCATAAGCCTAACATGGATGAGAAGCGCATGGTGGAACGAGTTAAGGAGATGCACTGAATAAAAATACACAACCATTCAGATTTTTGTATTAGCAATGGTGTTCATCACAATGCCAAATAGTCAAATACTTAGACTTAATATGCTAGTTATTTTCAGACTTTTTTGCTTTTTAATCTGGACTAAAACATGCCCTAGATCAGGGGTGCCCAACCCTGTTCCTGGAGATCTACCTTCCTGCAGAGTTCAGTTCCAACCCTGATCAAACACAACTGAACCAACTAATTAGGATCTGAAGGAGCACTTGATAATTACAGACAGGTGTGTTTGATGAGGGTTGGAACTGAACTCTGCAGGAAGGTAGATCTCCAGGACCAGGGTTGGGCACCCCTGCCCTAGAAATTGTTTAGAGAGAATGTTTTGATTCTTTATTATTCGGTCACACTTTACATTAAAGGGGTCATATGACGTTGCTAAAAAGAACATTATTTTGTGTATTTGGTGTAATGCAATGTGTTTATGTGGTTTAAGGTTCAAAAAACACATTATTTTCCACATACTGTACATTATTGTTACTCCTCTATCCCCCGCCTTTCTGAAACGCGTCGATTTTTACAAAGCTCATCGTTCTGAGAAGCGAGGCGTGCTCTGATTGGCCAGCTATCCAGTGCGTTTTGATTGGCCAAATACCTCAAGCGTGAGACGGAAATGTTACGGCCCTTACGGTATTGTGATGCCGTGTCCCGGCGCGACAACACAAAAACAATAAAACCCATTAAAAACGAGGCATTTGTTGCATCCAGTGGGGACATAATTACTGATTATAATGGCTTATATTGTCTTTATACAGAAATTACCATGTCTGCATTTGTGATCGGAGAAACGACAAACAACAAGCACTACTCTACACAGCTCAAAACTCGCTTTTGAATAGTCAGTGGCAAATTCTTTAAATATGAAAACATACTTACAGGCTGTGAGTCAGAAGCGTCAGACTGTCCTTGCAAAGTTGGAATTGCCCCACTTTATAGAAACAGTCTTTGAGCACAAGCTGGCAGGCTACTCCCAGGTTCAGAAAATAGTCCTCCGTAAAATGTGCTGCACACACTTGAATATTTGGGTTGAACTGTTCTGGAACAGTGTTGTAAATACAACTTAACCACTGATTTCTTGTTGTGTCCTCTTTTGGAAGCCCAAAAAAAGTACTTTCACTTTCACAACAAAACACAAGTGCTGCTGCACGTCACTGTGTGTAATAAGCAAAGTGAACACGCGTTGTGGACCCGCCCAGAGGCGCATTTTCTACTAACGCGCTCTTTAAATAGCAAAAAAAAAATATTGCGCCATTGACTTTAGACTTTAGAACAGGTTTGAGTTGGTCTATGGCACAGTCTATTTTCAGTTCCTCAAAATAGCAACGTGCCAACAAAGTGCCTGAACACACCTCTTTTTTAGACCAGCACGCCCATGGGCGCACAAATGGGCGCAAATGCATTTGCTATTTAAACAACGCGGCGCAGGATGGGAAAATGAGAACTGCATTGGGCTGAAACTAGCAAAACACTTGCGCCACATTGCGTCGGGTGTATGATAGGGCCCAGAGTCTCCAGGACATGGCGCCAGCGGCAGCAACAATACTACAGCGAGAATCAAAGTTACACCTTCTTTCTTTGCGTATACGTTTGGGCGGTGTTTTGCAAATCTCCCCACCCCATGACGTAAATGTGGGGGCGTGTTTGAATGAGCCATTTTAGGGGGGCGTGGTCGAGTCTTAACTTTTATAAAGAATATCTCTTTGGTTTTGAGACTTTAGTCTTTGCAACTTAAGGGATTTTATCTATTCACGAACAGCTTGTAACACTCCAAAGAGAAAGGAAGACTTGAAATCGCATCTTATGACCCCTTTAAGGCTCCATTAGTTAACATTAGTTAATTCATTAGTTAACATAAACTGCCAGTGAAAAATTCTTCTAAAACATTTATTAATCTTCTTTAATTTCAGCGTTCAATAACATGTTATTAAAATCAAAAGTTGTAACTGTATTATTTAATAGACTGTATTATTTAATGTAGCTAACATGAACTAACAGTTGTGTTTTTTTAACAAAGAATAATAACATCTGTAACAAATGTACCTATTAGGTATCGTTAATGTTAGTACATTAAGTAAGGTTAACTAATGAGGCCTTCTTGTAAAGTGTTACCTATTGTTTTGCACTTTAATTTGTTTGAAACATTTGTTTGCGTTATACATTTTTCTGTATTGCTTTATTGTATTTAAATGTTCAGTTCTTTTTGTTACGAAAAAAGTTACTGTTATACTGTATTACAACACTTTTTAGCAACCTACTTCAGTATCTTGATAATACCGAATACGGTGATAAAAGCTTAAGCAATTATCGCAACTCGAAAATTATATTGTGTGTATGTATATATATATATATATATATATATATATATATATATATATATATATATATATATATATATATATATATATATATATATATATATATATATACACACATATACATATATATATACACACATATACATATATATACATATATATATATATATATATATATATATATATATATATATATATATATACACAAATATATACATACATATATACATATACATAATATATATATACAAATATATACATACATATACAGTCAGGTCCATAAATATTGGGACATCGACACAATTCTAACATTTTTGGCTCTATACACCACCACAATGGATTTCAAATGAAACGAACTAGATGTGCTTTAACTGCAGACTGTCAGCTTTAATTTGAGGGTATTTACATCCAAATCAGGTGAACGGTGTAGGAATTACAACAGTTTGCATATGTGCCTCCCACTTGTTAAGGGACCAAAAGTAATGGGACAATTGGCTTCTCAGCTGTTCCACGGCCAGGTGTGTGTTATTCCCTCATTATCCCAATTACAATGAGCAGATAAAAGGTCCAGAGTTCATTTCAAGTGTGCTATTTGCATTTGGAATCTGTTGCTGTCAACTGTCAAGATGAGATCCAAAGAGCTGTCACTATCAGTGAAGCAAGCCATCATTAGGCTGAAAAAACAAAACAAACCCATCAGAGAGATAGCAAAAACATTAGGTGTGGCCAAAACAACTGTTTGGAACATTCTTAAAAAGACGGAACGCACCGTTGAGCTCAGCAACACCAAAAGACCCGGAAGACCACGGAAAACAACTGTGGTGGATGACCGAAGAATTCTTTCCCTGGTGAAGAAAACACCCTTCACAACAGTTGGCCAGATCAAGAACACTCTCCAGGAGGCAGGTGTATGTGTGTCAAAGTCAACAATCAAGAGAAGACTTCACCAGAGTGAATACAGAGGGTTCACCACAAGATGTAAACCATTGGTGAGCCTCAAAAACAGGAAGGCTAGATTAGAGTTTGCCAAACGACTTCACAGTTCTGGAACAACATCCTATGGACAGATGAGACCAAGATCAGCTTGTACCAGAGTGATGGGAAGAGAAGAGTATGGAGAAGGAAAGGAACTGCTCATGATCCTAAGCATACCATCTCATCAGTGAAGCATGGTGGTGGTGGGCATGTATGGCTACCAGTGGAACTGGTTCTCTTGTATTTATTGATGATGTGACTGCTGACAAAAGCAGCAGGATGATTTCTGAAGTGTTTCGGGCAATATTATCTGCTCATATTCAGTCAAATGCTTCAGAACTCATTGGACGGCGCTTCACAGTGCAGATGGACAATGACCCAAAGCATACTGCAAAAGCAACCAAAGAGTTTTTGAAGGGAAAGAAGTGGATTGTTATGCAATGGCCAAGTCAATCACCTGACCTGAATCCGATTGAGCATGCATTTCACTTGCTGAAGACAAAACTGAAGGGAAAATGCCCCAAGAACAAGCAGGAACTGAAGACGGTTGCAGTAGAGGCCTGGCAGAGCATCACCAGGGATGAAACCCAGCGTCTGGTGATGTCTATGCATTCCAGACTTCAGGCTGTAATTCACTGCAAAGGATTTGCAACCAAGTATTAAAAACTGAAAGTTTGATTTATGATTATTATTCTGTCCCATTACTTTTGGTCTCTTAACAAGTGGGAGGCACATATGCAAACTGTTGTAATTCCTACACCGTTCACCTGATTTGGATGTAAATACCCTCAAATTAAAGCTGACAGTCTGCAGTTAAAGCACATCTAGTTCGTTTCATTTGAAATCCATTGTGGTGGTGTATAGAGCCAAAAATGTTAGAATTGTGTCGATGTCCCAATATTTATGGACCTGACTGTATGTATGTATATAATTGTATATATATATGTATATATATGTATATGTGTATATATATATATATATATATACAAATATATACAAATATATACATATATATATATATATATATATATATATATGTGTATTAGTGCTGTCAAACGATTAATCCAAAATAAAGGTTTTTGTTTACATAACATATGTGTGTGTACTCTGTGTATAGTTATTGTGTATATACAGTATAAATAAACACACATGCATGTATATATTTAAGAAAAATATTTTAAGTCTATATAGTAAATATATTTATATATGATATAATTTGTATGAATATAAATATATACATGTAAATATTTTCAAAATATATGCTGTATGTGTGTGTCTTTATATATATATATATATATATATATATATATATATATATATATATATATATATATATATATATATATATATATATATATATATATATATATATATATATATATATATATATATATATGCATAATAAATATACACTGTACACACACACATATTATGTAAACAAAAACTTTTATTTTGGATGCGATTAATCGTTTGACAGTGCAAATATATATATATATATATATATATACCGTAACATTTGACCCATTTATTAAATTATTTTAGATTTAATCCAGAAGTTGTTAAAGGAACTCCCCAAGAGTTAAACTAGGTAGCTGGGGACTACTTTCAAGTGCTGCGTAATATCATTGCGCCTGCTGCACCCATGGTACGGCAGCAAAGTTCCGATAATTACGCCGGAATGAGAGTATAGTTCCTAGCCATATCGGCCTAGAAAATCGCTACTTTTCATTTTCCGTCGGTCTTAGTACACGATGTAACTACAGAAGAGTCAAGCTTTAAATAGGAAAATATCGAAACTCTTTGGTCATTTTTGAATGAGATGCTAATGGTCTAATCCCATTCAATGAACTATGCTAAGCTAAGCTAAAAGTGCCAGACCCGGAGATCGGCTGAATGGATTCAAAAACGGTAAAACTCAACTGTTTAACTCTAGGGGAGTTGTAAAATGAGTGTTCCTTTAAATTTGATCATTTAACTGTAATTACCTGTTCTAAAATTGTTGTTAATTAATGGAAAACAAAAAAAATCTCAACTTAATTAGATTTTTTGACTTATTTAATGTTAATAGTAATAATAATAATAATTTGTTAAATGGCTATATTTACCAATTTTATCCTTAGAAATCACACAAAATGTCCTTTAATATAAGTATCAATATTGCTAATGGTGATGTTAACCTTGATCGTACTTTGGTTTGGATCTGTTTGGAAAGAGTCTTGCAGCGTCTCTGCTGGATTCAGGCCGGATGCTGTGTGTTTGTTTCAGCATGTATTAATCCACATCACTGACAGGCAGCGAGCACAGCAACACATCCCGTCTTTAAAAGCTGACATGGCTGTTTTGGCAGCCTACTTAACCTCTGAGCAGTGTCAAATCTCTGGCAGGTTTTGTTTAAGCACATAATTATTTATTTATTTCCATGTCAGAATATTTCCTAACCCACTTGATATGCAAATGAGCACTCCAAATTAACATATTTGTGCATAATCTATGCATATGAATGTAAAAAGTAGTTGATGGGTTGAGCCTGTGCGCTCCTGTGTGGAGAGATCTTGTACTTGTGATGTAACTTATGCTTAGGGATGTGACTCAGGGTTTATTTAAGAAAGCAGCGAGATAATGTTAGAAGTGCAGATCTAAGCATAGTGTGGTTTAATGTTTTTTTAGGAAATGTGTGGAGTGCTGGGTTGTGTGTTATTCAGAAGTGAATTGAGAATGACTTTAAAGTCCCTGTTCCTGAATTCAGAGTCAATATTGAACATAATATTGATATTACTTCACCCACTGAGCCAAACTGAAGATGGTTTCCATCTCATCCATGCAAAGTTTTGAGAAGACAGATGGTTTTGTCACATTGCGGTTTGCCAGAGCCGTTACTTTACTCAGGAGCCGCACAATTCTTTTTTACTTACTGTTTGCTTTTTTCCCTTCAGTGCTGGCAAATTTTCGAGGAATGGTTCAGCATGGACTTCCGCTGGAGATTGGTGACACGGTGCAGATTTTGGAGAAATGTGAAGGTAGTCGTTGTTGTTGTGATTAGGCTGACAATCAACCTCTCTAGAGCTGCATATCCTCAGCTGTGGAGACTGATTCTGTTGAATATAATAATAACTTTATAACTTTATAAAATGTAATTATTACTATTTTTGCATTGTTTACATCTTTTTGGGTGTTTCTTCAACTAGAAGCAGACACTGCTGCAAAAGAAGCCACTGACGTTTTTTTTTTTTTGGTAAAAATCCTTTATCCCTGAAACATGTTTTATTAGACCATGCTGGGTTTAACCACTGTGAGAAACCTTTTTATTTTCCTTTTTTTTTTTTCATTTTTTAATTATACTAATAATTTTAGAGTATTAACAAAAATAGATTTTAAAAATCTCATATAATTTACTGTATATTTTTCTTGCCATAAAATACCCACAGAAGCTGGCATGGCAATAAAAAACACATTTTATATTTTTTGTTTATATTAAATATTTTTATTTAATATTTTTTATATGTAATGTTTAATAATTTTTATTGTGTAAAAATACATTTACAAATGCAACTCTCATAAACCGCACTTTTCACACTGATCACTAGTATATTTTCTAGAATTCCACAGGGTCAAAGTGTCCATAGCTGAGGAAACACCCTCAGTTAAACCAGTTCATTTTTGTACCACATACTTAGTTGAAACGGTTGGAAATGTTTAATACGCTTTGCATTTTGCTGTTGAAATAAGTGTGAGATTATTATAAATGCCATTTTGCAGGATGGTACAGAGGATTCATCACAAAGAATCCAAACGTAAAGGTGAGAACAATCCCATATAGCTGTACGTTTGACTCCGTTAATGAGCAAAATTGAAATGATTTCTATGTTTCTATAATTTTTTTTTTCTGTTTATCTGTATTTTCATCCTCTGTTTTGACTCTCAGCACATTTATATACAGATGATAGTGCATGTTTGTTTACTCTTTTGTGTTTTACATGCAGTAATTGGCTCATTAAATAACTTTTTGTTGTCTCTCCCAGGGAATATTCCCAAGCTCTTATATTCACCTCAAGAATGCCCACGTCAAGAACAAAGGGTATGAGTCCATGAAAAAAAAATGTATACAGTATATGCATATCTGTGACAATTAAGCCACACTTAAAAACGTAAATCTAAAATTTCTAAAATGTTATTGCATTATATAATGAATAATAGATCAATCCAAGTGGCATTTATTTTAAAGAAAGACCGTTTTGAATCTGGTGGAACTGGTGACCCATGAATGGATGGCTAATGAAATCTCACCTTTGACCTGGCACCAGTGCCCTTGAGAAAAACACTGAAGTGCTACTAGGGACCATCCTTGTGCTTCAGATAAAATGCATTTGCAAAATGACACGTCTGCTCTATTGAAGTGACAGGAGCCTTCACTATCCCACAAGCCATCGCAAGTGTATTTGCAGACATGTCCTCATGAGTCAGTGTTACTCCTCAGGGTCATGCGAGGTCACTGCTCTCCATCCTAGACTCGTTCAGATGTGTGTGTGTGTGATTGTGTGTTTTTGTGTCTTGCCCTGCAGGCAGTTTGAGACCGTCATTCCCACCGAGGACTCGGTCATTACAGAGATAACTATGACCTTGAGAGACTGGGGCACCATGTGGAAGCAGCTCTACATGGTAAATATCACTCTTTGTGCTGCACTGAAGAAATGCAGTTGCTTTAACTGTGGACATTTCATTTGTAAGTTCATATTTTTTTATTAGTGTTGTCAATGATACGTGCATTTATCACAAATAATTATTTTTACATTCTAAGCTCATTAAAAACCTGGAAATCTGATTTTTTTTTTTAAATATTTAATGTTGTATGAATATTTAAAATGTGGTCTCTAGGCCTGGAAAAATCATGTAAATTAATAATAAAATATAAATATATTTTATTTTATAATAAATATATTTAAACTAAACTGTTATACTTTAAGTACAAAATTATTTGTTCTAATTTAGCAGACTTTATGCACTTTAATTGTGCGGAAATAGTGCTGAAGATGTACTGAAGTATATTTGATTGTGCTAAAGTGGAACTATTGCTAGTGTACTTTAGGTACACTTTAAATATCTTGCATTTAAAGACCGATATTATTCAAAGATTATACAATCTTCTTCAATAGAGAGATTAATATTAAGAAATGTGCATTATGCACAAGTAATACTCCAAATAAAGTTTAATTGTTGTTATATCAGCAGGTCTCGAGCATTCTGATCTCAGTAAATATGTTAATAGATTTGAACTATACTTAATATGAAATAAATGTATTTTACATACAGTATATTACTTTATAACTAGGGATGTTTTTTTAAAATATTTTTATTTTGCATTATTTCCTAAAAATAAATAAATAACTAAATATTACCTCTTAAAAATTTGGGGTCAGAAACCCCATCGCGATTAATCCCACCTAACAAAGTTTTTAAATATACTTTTATATTGCAATAATTTCACATTCAATCTTCAAATTAATGTACAAACAACATATTTTTAATATTTGTTTAATGGCATATTTTTTATGACTGAAGACCAGTATCACTGATGCCTAAGTAATACTGATTTCCCTATTAAAAATATTCCCCTAATATTTAACCATTGACTATAGCCATTAAACAATACATTATAATTAAGAGCTATCAATTTTAAAGAGCAGGTCATATGGTATTTTAAAGTGTCCTAATATTGTGTTGGAGTTTAAGTGCATCTAAGGTCAGAAAACATTGTAATTTTCTCAGAATATACATTTAATATTAGAATCATTTGCCAATGATTTCGAAACGATTCCATAAGCCTATTCTGCTCTGATTGGTCAGCTGGCCAAGCTTGTTGTGATTGGCATAGAGAGGAGTCCTTGAGCAAGTTAGCGATCGCTACCATCGCTACCAAAGCACCTTTACATAAAACAATAATATAGAATCCGTTCTTAAAGTAATGACATAAAATACAAAAACACTAATGCAAGCGAATCATGAGCACAGCTAAAGTTTAGCTGCTAAACTGTAAACACTTAAAACAATAATGGTGGATACGTTAGCCGAGTGCTAACGTGACTAACTGATGAAACAATACAGTTTGGAAACCAAAATATGTCTGTAATGTTTGAAGAACGACAGACAAAAAACGCTCTGATTCTTAACTTTTAATCAGAATGCAGAACAGCTGTATCACAGGCGCACCAGCCTAATAACTAACTCGCTCGTCTCTCCCGCATTAACACTATAACTGCCGGTGCAGCAAAATAAACCGAAATTTCACAATGATTATAAAGTCTGTGCGCTACACTACATTCTTCATTATTAAACAAAGTAATTAGAACAACGTCAGTCTACATTAATCGACACATTCTTAGGAAATAGTAGGTTCATAGCGATTTATCAGAACTATTTCAATAAGACAGTAACATGCTTTACCTGGAAACCTAAAGCTGCATTAGGTATACATCACATATTAGCACAAAAACTTGATATTTTGAGCACTCAATTGAAAATGTACACATAACGTATCAATCATACTTGCAGGTTGTGAGAGCTTGTTAGTCCAAATAAAGAAGATTAGAAGCCAACGAAGATAAACGGCCAAGATTAGAGAAGCAGGCCTCAGTGAATGACAAGCACACAACAAAAGGTTCAAATTGTATTTCTGTGGTATCCATGAACACAGCGTCTTTTCAACATGATGTGAACACACTAACTAGCGGAAGTGTTTGTGGGCAGGTCAGACTCTGTTCGTATTTCGCGGGCAGGCGGAGATTATGCAAATGTGTTACCCGGTGACGTACACCGGTAACAGGCAAAAGATTCAAAAATATAACGACTTGTTAAGGCGATTCAGAGTCGACTCTCTCTTTTGAGAGACGATATCTTTATTTATCATGCACTGTTTTGATTAACAACTTTACAGACTGTTTTCATTTAAGGATAGCTATGTTATAAACTGCAAAAGAGATATTTTTCAAAAACCCATATGACATGCTCTTTAACATTTATTAGACTTTAAAAATAACTTCTAATTTAAGTGAACTTAAAGCAATCTTCACATAAACCCATTATAATAAATGCTATATTTAGCTAGGATACCTGTGCCCCTCAGCAGAAATATACAGAAATTTAATAAAGTTATCAAACACTAAATTCTAAACTAAATACAGATAAATACTTACAACTATTTAAAAGTTATTGATTTCCTCTTTTTTCTTTTATTCTTGATGAACAGACATCAAAGCAGCTGGTTATTTGGTTGTTTTGGCTGCTATTTCTTTAAGAGCTGCTGCTGCTGAACGTGACGCAGATCTGACACGCATCGTATTTTCTCTCAACTCTCATCACCTTTTCTGGCCCATTTCAGTCTCTACGAATGAACTGACGAGTTGAATCGGGTGTGTTAGATGAGGGAGACAGTGCTGGGATGCTCCAGGACAGTTTTGAAAACCATTTCAGAGACGTTCTTAATGTGACTCATATATAACATATTACATGCACGCACAGTTTTAAGGCAGCTTTAATCGCCTTTTTGGTAACTTCATGCCTTATTTTGCGCTTTGAGATGAATTGATGCAGGCTATAGCGCACACCGGTTACCGGCTGGAGGGCGCGTCTGAAACGTCTCTGGATTGATGTGCTCGTAAAGACGTTCTGCGATGGAATAAATGCACTTCTTGTCAAGAAAAAAAAGAGACAGAAACAGCAGATATGAGTGGGGTGGCCAACCCTAGGTTCCACCCCTGCGTTAACGGCGTTAAATAATTTTAACGAGTTAAACTGAAAAAATTAATCGCCTACGTTAACGCGCTAATTTTGACAGCACTAATATATATACAGTCATGACCAAAAATATCGTCACCCTTGGTAAATATGATCAAAGATATGATCAATTTTTCTTGAAACCCTCCCAAACAACATGTGGTGATGTAGGTGCTGTTTGACAGTTTTTTTGTTTTTAAGGTTTTCTGACCCCGAGACTCAAATATTTTCTGCAATTCTCCAGCTGTGGTCCTTGGAGAGTCTTTAGCCACTCAAACTCTCCTTCTCACCATGCATTACGACGATATAGACACATGTCCTCTTCCAGGCAGTTTCGTAACATTTTATGTTGATTGGAAATTCTTAATTATTGCCCTGATGGTGGAAATGGGAATTTTCACTTCTAGCTCTTTTCTTAAAGCCACTTCACTAATTTGTGAAGCTCAATTATCTTTTGCTGCACATCAGAAATATATTCTTTGGTTTTTCTCATTGTGATGGATGATTAAGGGAATTTGGGCTTTGTTTTCCCTCCTATTTATATTTCTGTGAAACAGGAAACCATGGCTGGATAATTTCATGTTCATAATCACCCTGGAGTGCTCAAAATTGTGAATGTGAATGGGAATATACTTCAGAGATATTTTACTCATAAGAATTTCTGGGGGTACCAATAATTGTGTCCAACATGTATTAGAGAAAAACATTTATTTCATAATGATATTTCCCCCCATTTTAAATTCTTATTATCCAATGAAAGGTTAGATTTTTGTGAATTTTTTAAATAAAAGATCAAAAGGATTAACAATGCAGATTAATTTTCACAGCCTTCTTTGGTCATATTTACCAAGGGTGCCAATAATTCTGACCACTACTGTATGTATAGAGTTGTTTTACTATTCACCATTGATGTAAAAGTTGTTAGTTGATGTAAAAGTTGTTACATGACAGTTACTATATTTTCTTTTTTTTCTATTTTTTTTTCTCTCTTTGATTTATTCAGGTTGCTTGTGTGCAGTCTTACATTTTGATTTGTTTTAACCATTGCATTGTAAAAACAAAACAAAAAAATAAATAAAAAAATTCCCAGGCAACTGGCCAGTAATTTTGTTTCATTTACCCAAAGACAAGTTTTATTCATTTAGAGTTTGGCATGTATTAATTAATAAGATGTAGTCTGAAAACTGTCTCTGCTGAAACTGTGCCAACTATATAATTTTCTTAAACTCAGTTTTTTTAAAGCTCATTTAATTAAAAAAGGTGAACACACTTTCTCTGTCACCCATTCATGTTTTTTCTGTGTCTCTCAGAGGAATGAAGGGGATCTTTTTCACAGACTGTGGCACGTGATGAATGAGATACTGGAGCTGCGGCAGCAGGTTCTGGTGGGCCACCTCACTCACGACCGCTTGAGTGACATCAAACAGCACATCACGGCACGGCTGGACTGGGGAAACGAGTGAGTTACAGTCACATACATCCACAAATAAAAAATACTGTCATTGTCATGATGGTATTTGTATCGACTACTGCAACTTTGGGTTGTGTGACAACTTCAAAGCCTTGCAAAATCATTCAGTTTGATTTGTTTATGCCATTAGAGTTTGGCTTTCCTGTCTTTGCCACATTGTGTTATTTTTTCAGTGATTGCGAATGTATTGTGCAGTACACATAAAAACAGTGGGTGGAACGCCGTGGTGGGGACAGTGATGATGAACTGCCGGCAAATGCTGGCCAATCTGTCAGCCATGTGCTTGAATGCTTATATGCAGTTTTTCTCAGAAAAATAAATCGCAGATGGTAGTAACGAGTGGGACGTGTTACGTATGGTTTTTTGGTGTCTTTCAGTACATAGTCGTTTTTTGGAGGGTTTACAATGGAATGGATTCTTCTCACATTTGATTCATGCTTTGTGAGGGTTACTGCAGATTGTTCTCTGAAAATTACTTGGCTTATTGTTATGGGCAGAATCATGGAATCTGGTCATAAAAATTTAATTTACTGTATAAAGTGGAATGTCAGAATTTAGCAAAATTTGGATGAATAAAACAAATATTTATGATATTTTAAGGGAAATCACTCAAAATCAAACTATTTTACATCCTTGTTTTGATTCGAAACCTCTGTTGTGCAGCACTTTATTTGCCAAAAGATTAATTAAACTGTTAATGTTATTTGATAATACATTTTTACAAATAAAAATGTATTTGAATATTATGCATATTGTGCAACACAGAATTTCTGCAAAAATAAAAATTTCATTAACTATCATTTCTTAAAATTGTTATAAATTATGACATTGTTAAAGTTTTATGAATTCAGTTGATTAGACATGCTTTTTCATTGATTAATTAATCATTAATAAAACCATTAAAACAGAATTCAGAAAAATCAAAACAGAAAACAGGGAATTTTGGAAAAAATTAAATTAAATTTGGGGGAAAAAATTCATCGAATTTCATAGGGCCTGACGTTTATAACAACCAAGACAAAAACTGTTGATTACAAAACAATTACATAATTTGTCAAATCAAATAATGACAAAAAAATAAACAAAAATCTGTGTTTATGGCACATTTTTTCAATGGTGATTTAAGTGTTTAATTGCAATTAAATAAATACATTTAATTTCATTAATTTAATATAATGTAATTTAATGAATAATTACAAATTGGGTTGTCACAATACTTTACATATTTTTATACGTTTATTATTTATATATTTAATATTTTTGATAATAAAAAGATCAATATTGTGTGTATATATTTATGTAATATAAAATGTATATGTGTCTATGAAATAAAAAATGTTTCACTAACAAATCTGTATTTTTAATTGTTGATGTAAATCAGAAAATAGTGCTAAAATAAAAACAAAATGGAAAATGCAAAATTATAATTACCATGGTGGGATTTGATGGGTAGAATCAAAATGTGTGTTTTTGTGTGTGACAGGCAGCTGGGTTTGGATCTGGTCCCCAGGAGGGACTTCGGCATGGTGGACCCTGATGAGATCAGCATCACAGAGCTGTATCGGCTGGTGGGTAGTCATACATTCACGCTCACGTACATACACACACACACACACACACACACACACACACACACACACACACACACACACACTTCCATTACCCATGAGTCACCTCACCTCCCTCCTCTGCCACCCATATTCTTTGCTGTGTTACTATGGCAACTGCAGCTCGACCTGACGCCAAGGCTCTCTCTCGAGTGCTTCGTCCTGTGTTTTAACAAAGACACACACACACACACCTCCAGTCGCCTGTGTATAGGGAAATTATAGTAATTAAGGACGAGAGAGAAATGCTAAATGGCGCATTAACAGGCTGTTTGCAAACTGCAGAGACACTTCACGCATGCAGTTTCCTGCCCTTATAATTTGGCATACATGCAGCATCATTGGCGCAATTGGTTCATATCTTTCAAAGCCACAACAGTGCCTGTGTACAGATCTTTGCAATATAATATCTGTTCCAAAACCTAGTGAGCCGCCTACTGCGGACATAAGCAGCTGCCTGCTAAGGGAACATCTTAACTGATGTAGAACATTTTATGTTATTTTTATTTTATTTTATTTTATTTTATTTTATTTTATTTTATTTATTTTTTAGTTTTGTTAATTTTTATTTTATAATTAGTTAATAAAATTTTTATTTTATTTTATATCTTATTGTGTGTATTAGATTTGATTCATTTTTATTTTACTATTTATTGTTATTTTATTTTATTATTTTAAATACTTAAATATTAATTAGTCTTGTTTTAAATAGACTGTTTTTTTATTAACTACACTTCTCATTATTAAATATCCATAGCATCTTTTTTATTTGGCATATTTAGCATATTTTACTACTTATTTTGAATAGTATATAAATAAAAAATAAAACAAATATTATTGTATATTCAATTTAAATACTATTGATTTATAACTATATTTCTCAGTATTGAATATACACAGCACACACACATTTGGGATAATATAGTCATAAAGTCATAATATAGTCAAAATAAAATTTTGATTTATTTTATAATTAACGTTTAAACTATTTTTATCTATACTTCTCAGTACTGAATGAATAATAGTATAAAAATATTAAAAACTCATAGATAATTGCTATGGAATTGCATTCTCTGCAAAGGAAACATACATTTTTGCATTAGAATTTGGTTAGAAGAAAAGTATCTTAGTAGGCTGCATTATAAAGTTAAGATTTTGTATCAGGAGAGCGTCTGTAATGTCTTGAAATGCTGCCTAGCTCACTACATTTTTAAAAGAGAGCTAGTAAGACAATACCAGTATAGTCAGAATTCATCATTTTTTTTTCTTTTTCTCTCAGCTGCAGGCCTGACCACACGTGTCCCAATTTCCACTGGTCCATGGGTGGGCAGAGGTGTGGGGGTAGGGGTTAAAGGAGGAAGGAAAGAAACAAAAGAGAACAAGATGTGGGTGTGAATGTACTAGACTAGAGAGAATGTTTAAAGAGAGGATAGTGGGAAGTGAGGGCGCAAGCAAAAAAGACACCAGTGTGGTGTCCCCAGGGTCAAGTGCCTTTTTGAAGGATCTTTCTGTTCAGAAGAACACAGGAAGGGTCCAAAGCTTAAAGATGAAACCACATTGCTAGGGTTTTAATGATCTGTTATTATATTATATAATGTAATAATGTAGTAAAAGTTATTATAATTTGATATATGTGGTTTATAGTGAAGAAATACATAGGTTACATAAAGCTTTAGTTTTACTTACTATGTTCAATATAAATGATGCATTTTAGCAGTATTGCATGATTTTTATTTATGTATTTTTACACAAATATACAGTATGTGCTGCTGTAGTGGTGGTTAAATTGGTGGCTGTTAGATAATTTATGGAAATTTTGAGTGATCGTGTTGTTGTAAATGTCTTTGTCATTATAATGGTTAATAATTATATTTTGGTTTCTTTTGAATAGATGGAGAGACGTCATCGTAGACGTGAGGCTCCCCCGCAGGCCAGTATGCACCACCTGTTCCTTCAGATGAAGAGCATGATGAGTTCAAACCTGGGGGAGGAGCTGGAAGTCTTCTTCTCTGTCTATGACAGCAGGGAAATGCGACCGATCAGGTGCCAACTCCGACCCTGGACACCTAGTCGCAAGTCTTAAATTGACTGGAGTATAATTAAATCACCCAAAAATGAAAAATCAGGCATCATTTAATAATTCTCATGTTGATTAAACCTGTATAACATTCTTTCTTCTGTAGAACACAAAGATATTTTGAAAAACCATACAATAAAAGTAAATGGGGTCCAATGTTGACTTGTTTTGGACCCCATTGACTTTCATTGTATGAACAGCTCAATCATTCTTCAAATATCTTCTTGCATACTTAAAGGGATAGTTCTCCCAAAAATGAAAAATTCCCCATGATTTACTCATCCTCAAGCCATCCTAGGTGTATATGACTTTCTTCTTTCAGACGAATACAATCTGAGTTATATTAAAAAATGTCCAAGCATTATAATGGCAGTGAATGGGGGTCGAGATTTTGAAACCCAAAAAAGTACATCATAAAAATGCTCCACACAGCTCCGAGGGGGTTAATAAAGGCCTTCTGAAGCAAAGTGATGCGTCTGTGTAAGAAAAATATCCATATTTAAAACTTTATAAACTATAATCTCTAGCTTCTGCTGACTGTCGCACGTGCGTTCATGAAATACTGGCGTTCCAGCGGATGACGTAGGACGTAGGCGAAGCGTAAACTCTGGTGAGAAGTGACAAACGCAGAAGCACAGAGGAGAGAGCAAAACAAAACACCAGTCACAAATTAAAAGTACAAAACAAGGATTTGTAAAGGAAAATGTCGGAGGATTTCGATTGCTGTAAACAAAACTTTGTTCTCGCAAGACTAGCATATTCTTACTGGAGTTTACTCTGCACCTATGTCATTGGACTTCAAAATCTCGACCCCCATTCATTGCCATTATAGAGCTTTGAAGAGCCAGGACATTTTTAATATAACACTGATTGTATTTGTCTGAAAGAAGAAAGTCATATACACCTACTATGGCATGAGGGTGAGTAAATCATGAGGTAATTTTCATTTTTGAGTGAATTATCCCTTTAAATACATTTTCATTAAACATTTGATTTGGTGATCAAAAAGGTTATAAGTTTGCATGCAATAAAAGGCTTTCATGTTGACTACTCACTAAGTTGTCCATCAGATCCGGCAATAAAAATTCCAGAAAACATGCATCGATTCAGTCTGACCACAACTTCATTAATTATGAATCGCTATACTCTTTCTAGCTGTCTGAAAGACGTCTCCAAGCCCAACCAGTCATCCGTCAATACGTTTACCTAGAGCATAATATGTATGATGCTATCAGACTATTACGTTGATTGCGCTGCTACTGGGCACTAATATCTGAAAATCAATTCGACCGCTCTCCATCCTACATACATCAGCCTGGGGAATGTTTTAGTTTCACATCCATGACGGAACTACGGCCTTGATGTGTTTGTTGAATTTTTCATTGGTTTCTGTCTCTTTTTCTCTCTCTCCTTCTCTCTCGCCGCTCATGTTGGGGGTTGTACTGTTCAGGCACCCCTCCTCGTTGTAAATTATTCAGAACAAGTGGCGCCCCAGGGCACTTAGTGAAAGTGAAGGAGAATCGAGGAGATACCCAGCCTCAATAGGCCTCTCCTTGTAATTACCTAGCACTAGTGTCAGAGGATATGCAGTTGTGGACGCGCACATACACACTCGTGCTCGCACTGATCTTGCTGTGTTTCCTTATGCTTCATGGCGTGTTTGTGGTGAACCTGACGGTCTCTCTCTCTCTTTCTGTCTGTACAGTGAGAGGTTCTTTGTGCGCCTCAATAAGCAAGGGCTACCAAAGTCTCCAGAGAAGACTGAGAGGCAGTGTACACTCTTTGTTGTAAGTATGGACTTTTTTTGGGGTGCACCAAGGGCGTGTCCTTGGACCTTTTTCATTTGGTTTGGCATTGAATGGATCTGGTGCTGTTGTAGATATATAGTTTCTTAAGTGGAACGCATATCCTTGACTGAAAATTTTTGATAATGGGGGAGGTTTTAAATTTAAATGTGAACAAAAAAGCATTGTTTTGTGAATCTGAACAGGAATTTTTGAATAAAATAAAATAACACATTTTAGATGTTATCATTTGTAAATATCTAAAGTAAGACTATCAGTCGATTAAAAATTGTAATCAAATTAAATATATGACATGCTGAGTTATTAATCACGTTGATTGCAATAATCACATTTATCACTACTTGCTGTGAAAAGCCTCCAAATTTAGATTATGTAAGGAATTAGATTTTTTTGTAGCAGACAAGCAGATCATTGAATCGACATTAAAAAAAAAGTGGCTTTGGATGTCAAAATATTTTATTGTTTCACTGTTTATCAGGATGCCAGGAAATCCTGTGTTTTGTTTTCCTTGTTTTGTTTTTTTTTTGTTCTTTTGTTGTTTGTTTGTTTTGTTTTAGTAGTTCATTTGTTTTTTGTTTTGTTTTGTTAGTTCTTTCATGTTTTGTTTTGCTAGTTCTTTTGATTAGTTTTTTGTTTTGCTAGTTCTTTTAATTTTATTATTTTGTTGCATTTTACTGCATTGCATTGTTTCCGTGTATTTAATAGCAATAAATTAGCATGTTAAACTGACATACTTTATTTGATTGTTTAAATAGTAATTTTTAACAGTGTACGTTTAGAGAATGTTTGGTACATGGAATCTAGTAAATACTGCTCAATAAAACATTTGTCTTTTTTTAAGGATTTGGGAAGTAGCGATCTTCGCAAAGATGTGTATGTTATAGCTCATATTTTTAGAATAGGTAAGAGCTGTTGGATACACATCAATTTTCTCGCCGTGTGACCTGTCATAATGCCTTAGTGACTCTATCATAGGTGTCATATGGATTTCACAACTTGATAGTGCACTGCTTGATAGTGCTTTAAGATTTTTATTGACAGATTACGTCAGACGTATTTGTCAGTAGTAATGGCAGCATTATAAGGGCTGAATGACAGGCCACTTCAAGTCAGTTGTGACTAAGATGGTGTCTTTGTCTGTAAACGTCACCTATGTGTCTGTGTAGCAGTCGTCGCTACATGCATGGCCTGCACCGGTACAGATTCTGTGATGTTACAGTATAGATTAATGCTCATTTGCATGTATGTAATTCATGTCACTGTGGACTGGGAAGTGTTCGTTGTGTAACGGTTGTTGGTATGTCTAATTTGTGTTTCAAGCGTCATTATAAAGACACAAGTGTTAATCATTCTGCCATAAGAGCTACATAAAACTGACAAGTCAGCTAGAGTTTGTGGGTAAGACGTGGCTGTAATGCTTAAGTTGTGTCACGTGACGCATTATGTCAAGCTTGTGACAGTGCTATGTGTTCTTTGAGGCAGAATAAGAAAACCTCTGTTACATCTTTTTGTATTAGCTTATATATTTATTCTCATAAAAGCAGTGTGTGAACCTCAATATGTGTGTCTGCAGGGCGAATGGTTGCAGGTGAGAAGAAGAGCGTGAGTAACACTCAGTACAAGCGTCCATACGGTTGTGCCGTGATTAGCGTGGCTGACCTGTTAACAGCAGACTTCAAGGACGATCACTTGCTGAAGATTTACTCGTGAGTATGAAAAAATTTATATTGTTAAATATATAAATATATTGTTGATATTCAAATATATCACACAGCCTATAACTTGTTGAAATATATAGCAAACTTATGGCGCATTATGTTTACAGATGTAATGCAGAGAGTGAGTGGTACCAAATCCATGACAGTATTATCAGGAAGGTCAGCTCAAGATACAGCCATATTGGCTCAAATACAGGTACGATTTCATTTTGCTTGTCTTCTTAAAGGGATAGTTCAACAAAAAATTATACGTATGAACACAATGTCATGTCATTCCAAACCAGTATGACCTTTCTTTCTACAAAAGGAGAAATTTCAGTCTGTTCCTCACAGTTTTTGGACAACTTAAGAACAGAAGGCTTATTCTGTAACAAAAGACTTAGTCTATAATACAGAATTTCCATTTTTGGGTGAACTTTCCCTTTAAAAAACATTTTGTCTGTCATAGCAACAGTGTTCTTCTGAAAATGTTGAACCAAGTGATTTATTTAATTGAAGTATTCAAATTGTACCAAATCATGCTGCAGAATTTCTTTTCTTCTTGCTCTTTAGATATAAATAGCAGAACTCTTTACAGAGAAATGCCGGGGTCTCTCCTAGCAACAGGTTCTGAGCAGCAGCAGAAGCCTGCAGTCAAAGCATACGCCAGTGTGAATTCAACAGAGAGAGCGAGGAGAGCTGTTATTCAGGCGCTTTTGTTTTTATGACGTCTGCATGACTCAAAGAGTCATGGCCACTTTAATAAGACCAGCATTTCAAGAAGACCTTTGCACCAAGCTTATTTTAGGGTTGGGGATTTGTCATAATAGAATGTATGTTAATAGCTACTTATTATCATTTATTTTAAAAGTGGTGGTGTCTCTTACTTGCAGTGGATTAAAGGTGAAGTGTGTAATTCTTCACCACATCAGCTCGCAAGAACAACTTTCTTTATACATTTTCTGAAGAAAACATGAACGGTGCTTATCTGTTCTGTTGTGGCTAGTTGCCAGGACACTTCTATACGGTTGCTAAGGTGTTCTGAGATGTTTCAAGCAAGTTGCTCAGGGCTCGTAAAATTGCTAGCCCAACATCCTGGGGCTTTTGTGTTTTCCAGTCGGGCTGCCAAAATGCCCGACAAGCTATCTTGAATAGTGAAATGAAATCCCTTGCTTGGGGTAATTTGTTTATTTGTTCTTATTTTATTACTGACGGTTAGCTTTTCTTTAATAATGTTTGACCTTTTTAGTTGTGTTACTAGTTTTTGGTCATCCAAAAACTGATCCAATCTGTGACTCAAAACCCACGATATGATCCAAACCATGAGATATGTGATCTGTTGCAGCCCCACACTCGACTTGCTATTTGAAGAAGAAATACAATCTCTGAAGTTTTCAGTCATGCTGATTTTGTCCGCAGTGCAGTTCAGCCAAGATCTTTTTTTTTTTGTATTCGGGCTAGTTAAACTCATTTTGGGCTACCAAAATCTGAAGAATGCCTGTGAACTTTGAAATTTTGTGAACCTTGATGCTACAGTATGTGGTGGCTGCAATGTTTGTTAGGTGATTGTTTACTGGCCCAAATTAAAAACACTCTATGAAATCTTTATTTTATTTTATTTTATTTTTATGTACTATATTCATATAGTATTTTTATTTTTTATATTATATTTTCTATTTATTTTTGTATTTATGTTTTGTTTTTAGCTTTGTTTTTTGTTCAGTTTTGTTTTGTAACAATATTTTTATTTACGAGCCAAATGCATTGTTTTGGTATGGCTCGGCTCATTTTGGCTTTCCTTTTGGATGTTTTTTTTTTGTTTTTTTTTTTTTTGTTTTTTTGCTCGGCTTGGCTTTGTTTTGTTGTTTTATTAATTTTTTGCTGGGTTTTGTTTTGCGCTTTGCGTGGCTATTCTGTTTTGCCTGGCTTTGTTTTGTTGTTTTATTTGTTATTTTGTTTTGCATGGCTTTGCTTGTTTTGTTTTTTTTTTTTTTTTTTTTGCCTTGCTTTGCTTTTATTGTTTTATTATTTTGGGCTTGGTTTTTTTTTTGTTTTAGTTTTTATTTTGCACTTTGCGTGGCTTTTTTGTTTTGTTTTGCTTGGCTTTGTATTGTTTTTTTATTTGTTTTGTTTTGTTTTTGTTTTGCATTGCTTGGCTTGGTTTGTTTTTTGCTTTGCTTGGCTTTTATTGTTTTATTTATTTTTTTGTTTGTTTGTTTTTTGGTTATGTTTTGTTTTGCTTGGCTTTGTGTTGTTAGTGTCAGTCTTGAATTTAAATCAATGTCTGGTCTAGTTTTAGGTCTACAGACTGTTTTTGGAAGAATCCATACAATGGTTTACTTATACATGTCTCAGCATTTTTAAATGGGATAGGAATTACGAAAAACTTTAAACACAGAAGCCACAAACACAGACCTGTAATTCATTCAGCTAGATCAGAAAAAACCTGATCTCAGACAGCTTGTAAAAGCCATCCAGTCATCTGCAGTAATTCAGTTATGCTAAATTAATTTCTTTTTAATTGATGACCATTAGTAGCTATTTATGTCACACTCATCGGCTATCAGTGTGGACTAGAACGCCATATCGATCTCGTGCACAGAGAGCAGTTGACCCTTTTCATGACATTGTTGTCACTCAAGATGTTTTAATGGCCAAATCGCCAGCTCTTATAGCTAATCACTTGGATAAAAGCCAAATTACTGTTATTGATTTTGTTGCTGGGTTAAAAAACAAACAGAGATAAAGAAACAACAATGTTCGTTTTAGGTTTAAAAAGGCAAACAGATGAAAGACGAAGTAGGGGTCTCTGAGTGCATGGTGTTGTTTTGTTGATGCCATGTTTTGTGGAGGTGGTGGAGTAGTAGTTATGTAATCTTGGTGTGCATCATCTCGCAAGTGGTTTCAAAATGAATGGACTGCTGGTGATTTCACTCGTGTGGGCAGCTTACTCTGAATATATTATGAAACAATAATGAAACCATGGCTTTATAGATGCTTCCAGAGCTTATAAACCCATCAAACCTCATCTATGCAACCCGAAATTTTGTTGTTTGTGAAGTATGAGACAGTTTTCCTGCAGGAAGACATTGGAGGCTTAAGCTTGAAGAAGAGGGCCAGATAAAAAAAACTGAGGGAGTCAAAAAAGCCGATCAAGCAGGAAGAAGATTACGCAGTTTCTCTCATGTCAATCTAAACTGCAGGCTGTGTCCCTCAGCAGATGTACAGCAGGGTTATACTTGAGATGAAAGTCATTAAGACAAATGAAGGAATGGGAATGGGTGAAATTTCCATCTGTAAGAATTCAACATCTAGCCGGGCTTTGTGATGAAATTACTCGAGAAACAAAGTGTTTCTTCAAAGAGACTTTGGACTTTAAAGTGTAAATCTAGTGCACGGATGTCAGAATCATTGGCTTTCATCAGTTGGATAAATGAGGGAGGCAGAGAAATGCTTGTCATTAAGTGTGGTGGGACACAATAAGATCTATTACTGATTCGACGGAGAGGTTATGGTAACAAGCACAAATGTTACAAATGGAGATTAAGGCACCGGATTACCCATAATTCATTTAAACAAGAGGCACCTGGGTCATTCCTGTTATGCAGGACCTTTTGAACTCTAACTTTAGAAAAATAAAATGTAATTCTGTGTTTTTTTTATTACTTAGTAATTGCAAATGAACAGGGTGGAAATAAAACACAAATTTAGCTGTTTAGAGGGACTGACTTTCAAGTTAATTTTCATTGTTTATTTAGAGATATTCCAACCAGTAATTAAAACTCAGCCTTGTGTTGTTCCTATATGATTTCTGTGGAGCATAAAAGAAGATATTTTGAAGAATGTTGGTAACCAGATGGTTTTGGGTCCTATTGACTTCCATAGTATGGACAAAAAATACAATGGAAAACAATGGAAACCCAAAGTTTTTGGTTAACAAAATACCTTCTTTTGCCTTCCACAAAAGAAAGAAAGCCATACATGTTTGGAAAGACATGGGGGTAAGTAAATGGTGACAGAATTTTCATTTTTGGGTGAACTATCCCTTAAAGCGTGTTTTGAAATATTGATAATATGACGGTGATAATGTTATCAAGCAGGATGTTTTAAAGAGAGACAAACCAACAAATACTACAAAATTTACCATATTATTGCTAATACTTACTGATGAGTGTGCTGTTGTTTTTCCACAAAAAAATTATGTCACTTCCTGGTGGATGATTTCATAAAAAGAACTATCAAGTTAAAGGGATTGTACAAAAGTAACAGGGTGGAAGTGATATTCAAGACAAAGGGAAAAACATCTTATTTACAGATTAAACTTTTTTTTTTTTTTTTGCTCTGCAAAATTTTGCAGGTGAAATCTAATAATTTAGAGGAAATTTCGCATAAGAACAAAACATTTCCCACACTAGTGTGCATCACTTCACTATTGACAAACTAAATTTTGCTGGAATTTCACTAATGTGACTGTGACTTTAAACTGTATTCAGAGGAAAATATGTTTCATTGTGAGATCTTTGTTATATTTCATAATAAAATGCTGGTTTTAGAAGTTGTGGAAGTGGAACTATTTAAAACTATGAATTCTATTTATTCTTTTTTTCCCCAATATATTACCATATTAGTGAGTGAATTGTGAGACTGAATGATACATATTCTGTTAGGATTATGTTCTCTTCCAGACTTTCTCTACATACAGTATGGTAACAGGAAATCCAGCTGTTTTTGTTGGCAGACACTTATGGTTTTTATCTGTTAACATATGGTATAACACTGTCAGATTTTACCGCAAAGATTCATTGAAATGCATTTGTGTTTATTTTGTAGGCCTTAATGTCTCTCTCCAGCTCCTGCATGGAGATATGGAGCAGATTCGCAAGGATTACATGCGTCTTTTCACCCGAAACGTCTCTATTACTAAGAGGCTTGGTTTCTCCGATATCATCATTCCAGGTGGGATAATCGTGTTTTGTTGTCATTATGCTGCTTTTATTCATCACATTACCATTGAATTTATGTTTTGCAGTGTTATGCAAATGAATTCTGTAGCTTTACGATACCTTTTGTCATTCAATCATATCATATGGTAATGTGGCCGATCTGTGCCATTTGTAGTAATGGTTTAATCGTGTCATTATGCAGTTAAATAATTGCTTAGCAGAGTAAATACAGGATTTAAAGGAACAAAATACTGGTTTTATTGAGTTACCATGACCTTTGAGAGATAACATTGTCATATACAGTATATCATAATTTAAAACAGACACATCTAAAGAAGATACCACAGTCAATGTTGTACAAAATAGGACTGATTTTACAGGATGTTCTTGTTTTGCTCACTGTCACATAATGTGCATGTATGACTAAAGAACAAAATCAGTGGGAATTTTTCATGTGTTCTTTCCCTCTGTTTGACTGTAACAAAAAATGGCTTGTATTCTGTCCTTTCATTACACGCAATGCACTGGTGCGCCCACATTTTATTTGATATTTGCTTTCACACCCTCAGTTGGCGATGAGTCACCTTTGAGCCACATGTGTTGACAAAGTAATTAGAAATGTTTTGTGGTGTTTCTAACATCTCTGAGGATCTTTGACAATTTCAGCTGAAATTTATTCACAGTTTTCTTGTCCTGCTCAGACTTTATGTATGTATAAAGGAATGTGCCTTATACAAAAAATTTTGTCTTTTGTCAATATTGTCTTGAAGTAATACTTGTAAACAAAGTATTCATGGTCAGTTATCAATGTATCTGCACAAAATAGAAAAATCGACTCCATTTTCAGCTACTTCTCCTGATAAGCTGATTTCAACACCTGATAACCGACTGGAAGTACTGTGTTGGTGGAAAATGATTTCTGAGATATGGTTATCTTCCTCCTGCAGGTGAAATAAGGAACGACCTGTATGTGACCCTTGAGAGGGGTGAATTTGAGAAAGGTGGAAAAAGCGTGGCGCGTAATGTCGAAGTCACCGTCTATCTGCTGGGAGGTGATGGGCAACTTCTGAAGGTGAGAACTGTCACTGGATGCCATGTTTTCATGTTGCATCTAAATTAATCTCACACTTTTCAGATGTTTATTTCCCTCATTCTTTTCAACCAGTTTATTAACGTAATATGCATTCAACTTTGTGTCCTTTCCCTTTTTTATTCCTCTTGTCTTGAATTGAAAGTGTTTTAAAAATTAATAAAAAATATTAATATATTTTCATTTAGTTTAATTGATGTACTAAAATAACTACAACTGAAATAAAATTTATAAAAATTATATAGACATTTTAAAAAATAAAAATTAATAAAAATGTCAAACACAATAGTACTGAAACTTGAACTAAAATGAAAATGAAAATGAAAAATATCAAAATAAATAAAAAATGCTAAATATTAATAAGAATTGTAATATCTCAATGATACTAATATCTAACAATATAATATAAGATAATAATGTTATTTAAAAAATAATTCAGTATTATTCATTTTTGAAATAAATACTTCTTTGTTTACATACGTCACTACATCACATTTATGTCAGTAACTAATTAAAATACTAACAGTTTCTTTATCAAAACGGTAAAATATTTGAGCATAATCTAAATAATATTAGTGACCTATGCTTTTGCATGGTTGTGATGTCAAATTAACAGCCAAGTAATTTTGTCAGCAGCCATATCACCCTGCAGCCCAAGACTGGTTGCCCACTGAAGCTAAGCAGGGTTGAGCCTGGTCAGTACCTGGATGGGAGACCTCCTGGGAAAACTAGGTTGCTGCTGGAAGAGGTGTTAGTGAGGCCAGCAGGGGGTGCTCACCCTGTGGTCTGTGTGGGTCCTAACGCTCCAGTATAGTAATGGGGACACTATACTGTAAAAAGCACCGTCCTTCGGATGAGACGTTAAACCGAGGTCCTGACTCTCTGTGGTCATTGAAAATCCCAGGATGTCCTTCGAAAAAGAGTAGGGGTGTAACCCTGGCATCCTGGCCAAATTTGCCCATTCATTGGCTTCTGACCATCATGGCCTCCTAATCATCCCCATACACTGATTAGCTTCATCACTCTGTCTCCTCTCCACCAGTAAGCTGGTGTGTGGTGGGCGTTCTGGCGCAGTATGGCTGCCGTCGCATCATCCAGGTGGATGCTGCACACTGGTGGTGGATGAGGAGATTCCCCCCCTTCCATGTAAAGTGCTTTGAGTACCCAGAAAAGCGCTATATAAATGTAACAAATTGTTATTATTATTATTATTATTATTATTATTATTATTTGTTTATTTATTTATTTGGGAAGTTAAAGACTTAAAAAAGAGCATTTTTGGTTTTCAGCTTTTGGCCCAGTGGATCCAAAATTTATAAAATCATTGATCATTTATGGTTCATGACTACTTCAAAATAACATACACTGTTGAGTGGTTCACAGTACGACTATCAATATTTATTAAAAATGTTATTGGGGTCATTTCATGTTCTCCATTTCTCTCTCAGGGTCTGGTTTGTTGCGGCTCCGGGGAACCAGGAGTGGATGAGCACCGCTCTTTTGTCCTGTATCACAGTAACAGCCCTCGCTGGGCCGAACAGATCAAACTGCCCATTCCTCTGGAGATGTTTCACGGCACACACTTACGCTTCGAGCTCAGGCACTGCTCCAGTAAGACAACACTACGCTTGCACTTTTTTCTTGAAAATTGATTTTATGTCTACTTGCTATTCCATCTTCTGAGATTTTAGACTTTGCAATTATTGACTCATTTCACATAACTACTGTTGTTTCTGTTCATGCAGCAAAGGAAAAAGGTGAGAAGAAGCTTTTCGGCTTCTCTTTTGTCCCTCTGATGCAGGACGATGGGAGACCATTGCCTGATGGGACGCATGAGCTCATTGTCCACAAGGTACTGTCTCTTTGTGTATCAGTCTGTTTGTATGAATTGTATGAATCGTCTTATTATATATATAGACTTTGTGTCTTACCAGAATTAACAAAGGAGAAAGCTCTTTGCAATTACTGAATGGGATCCTTGCTACAAATAATGTTTGGTGACGGGAAAAACTTACCCGTTTATCATAGATAGATAGATTTTTTTTAATACAAAATGATATCCATGGTTTCTTTGTATCTGTTGTGTGTTCATGACATTTTTGGGTCTTTGAACTTCACTGTCTCCCTCACAACAGTGTGAAGAGACAGCTGATCTCCAGGATCCTGCTCGGTACCTCAAACTGCCATTTTCCAAAGCCAGCCTCCAGCCAGGCAACAACCAGACAATAAAGAACAGCAAAGAGTCTTTCTGGATCCAGTCTTCTCTCTGCTCCACTAAACTCACTCAGAATGGTGAGACAATGTTCCTCCTTACAATATGCCAAAAAACTAAATTAAGTTATCTGGATTTAAGATATGAGATTACGTTAAACCTGATCTCGCATAAACACATCAAGAAGAAATTAGGGGTGGGCGATATGACAAAAATCTTAAGCCCCTTTCACACAGTAATACCAGTAAATTGCCGTAAAATTTCCGGAACGACTTTACCGGTAAATTCAAACATGCGCTGTTCACACAGGCAACGAAATTCCGTCTTTTTTCCGGAAAAGCACCATTCACACATCCATTCCAAAATACTGGTAAATTCTGTGACATCATTAACCTCCAAACACCTCCTGCGCTTGTATTTGTAAACATGGCGGTGTAGCCTATATGCGGTCAGTCTTTTTGTTGATGGTTTAATTTTTGTTTCAAACTTTCACATTCATGCAGCTGCTTTTGTCCCAGAGACATCGTAATAGACGACTACAAACCAGTGCTTAATTTGTAAATTTCGAGGTCCTGGAACAAAGCGGGGTCACGGACCCGGCATGTGATTAGAGGAGGGAGAGGTAACGGAGCTTTCAGCCGATCACATTGGTGGGCCAGCTTAAGTGATTAACAGCGTGCATCATTTGCTTTTATTAGGGTTCGTACATGAAAAACCTGAAAAAGCCATGAAATTCTGAAACAGCAATTTCCAGGCCTGGGGAAAAAAAATTACTAAAAAATAATGGAATTTTATTTCACAAATCTCTGTAATAGAGTTATAATTAATCATGTCCAGAATTTCGTGGGGGATTGTGTATATCACATAGTTTTACTCATCCCCGCAGCTTTCAATATTATAATGAGGAAAATTCCTGCAAACATTTATTCAAGATAGCAAGTAGGTTATATGAGTAAATAAATCCACAAAAAATATCAGATTAAATCAGTCATTTGAAAACAGAGTGAGTGATTCGGCTGGACCGCGTCTTCTCTCTTTCACTCTCTCAAAGCGGCTTCACATCATCGCATCTCGTCTGCAACGAGCTGCTGCACACCGATCCAAGACTTTCGCTCTCATTTCAGGACAGTTGACAAAATTGTCACTTGCTTAAACAGGTCATTGTTACATCGTCACAAAAATGTATCATTTGCACGTCTTTTTAAGCCAATCAGTACTCGTACGCTCCAGAGGCTGTTTCAAGGCTGAGCGCTCACAGTCACATCCAAAACCGCCTAGCAAGTATCATATTGAGTTATTTTTTGTAGTTTGTTGTTGAGTGGCCAAATACACACAAATTTACGCAAAAATGGCCGTCCTAGCGAGTATCCAGTTTTTTTCTTAAGTAAATGTGAACAGTTGAGAAAGAAACGTGTATAGGCTACACAGAGGTCTGTGCGACGGACATGGGCGGATTATACATGGGAAAGTGTGGAGTGAATGCGTCATCTGCATCAGAATGTTATGATTGTCCCGGAGTACACGTCTTACGTCAGCGCGTTCTGAACTCGTATGTGCTCATACTGGTAATTTTCCTTCTGCGTTCACACAGCAGAATTCCGGCAATTTAAAAATATAATGTTACAACTTTTAAAACTGGTAATGTTACAACTTCTCATACCGGTAAATTGCCGGAACGAATTTACCGGTATTTTTTGAAAAGGTCCTGTTCACACATGATCTCTTTACGGCAATTTACCGGTAATTATCCGGAAAAGTCTGTATGTGTGAAAGGGCTTTTATATTATGATATGAGTAACGATATATATCACAATATAGTTATTTTTGCTTTAAATAAGGTCTTTATGATATCAAAATTTTTGATATCATAGTAATTTCATAATTCCTGACACCAATGTCAGTATCACACAAAAAACTAATACTATACTAAATAAAAAAAAAATAACTCAAGCTCACTGAAGACAAGTAAACACCGATAAAATAAAAATAAGAAACTATTTACTAAGTAATAGGACAAAAAAAAAACCTACAGTAGAACAAATAAATAAGAAATGATACATACATTGTATAAAGTAATCAAATGTATAAAAACACTGCATTTAGTCAAGAGTAGTGAGAGCTTTTCTCACTTTTGTTTGATTAACATGAATAACAGACAGCAGGAATATTAGACTGCTGTCACTTTAAGAGCTGCCCGGATCCAGTATACTGTTACACATGTGCTTTCTTTCTCAGCTGTTTGCTTTCACTTAAGACGTGAATTGCTGTGTTTACAAGGATACTTGCAGATATGGGCATTTTGACACATAAAAGTGTTTATTTAACCGTTCAAGGTTTCAGAAAGAAAATCAGTTACATATGTAAAATCAGTTAAATAAATTACAAGTCTTACAAAATTATTTCATATTATCTAATAAAATAATAAATTATTATTAAAAAGCATTTTTAGCAAACCGGTTTCGATTTTCGGGAAAGTGCATACAGAATTTTCGGTTTTGGTTTCGCAATTCTTAAAAACACATGCAAACGATAAGTTTTTCGTGAACACGTAGCACAGCAACGTCACGTGAGCATGTAACCGCGATAGAGATGATAGTCACACATTTCTACCGGTTAATTGTGTCTACCAGTATATCGTCCACCCCTAGAAGAAACACAAAACACAAACAATAAAAATTTCTATTAAGTAAATGGAAAATGGAAATGATTGTCTCAGTCAAGATCTCAGACCTATCCCATCCAGTCTGATGTCTGTTAGAGAGCGGTGATTTCAGAAATACCTCCTCTCTGTGCCATATGGCCCTGTCTGCATCATGACCTTGATATTGTGATATATTGATCTGAGCCCTTCAGCAGGTGAATGTCATGGTAACAGTGGCAGAAAACAGAGAGGTCTGCGTTTGGACCGGAGATCACAGCGGGCTGAGCCCACACCTGCCTCTATTGACCTTGGAGCTTCGCCCAGTGTCTCTGCGGCTCTGCTGCGCCTTCGCCCCAACTGCACACATATCAACGGCCATCTGGCTGTTATTTAACTGAAGGCAATGAACCCAAGTTAGATTCAGTTTATATTGCATCTATACTCAGTCTTAAGCTTCAGGCTTTTTAAAGTTTAGCTGTTTATATTGAGCTTGATCTTTGAACTATATCGATGAGATGTATGAACTATAGACAAAGCCCCTTTTGTCATGTTGTAAGTTTAAGTATTCAGTTGAATGTCTTTGTCTTTGCCATTCTTGCATATGTAGCTATCCCACATATTTAATGTCAGTGTTTGGAAGGCCCCCTTAAAAGGTTCACCGGTGATTGATATGAAGACGGTTGATTAACATACAGTTGATTTGCCAACAGTTGATTTTCTAGTTGTTGACTCACTAGTGTTGACAGTTGATTCACCTACAATAGTTGATTCGCTGGTCATTGATTCGGTACTAGTTGATTCACCAGTGGTAGATAGACTAATGATGATGGTTGATTCACCTATATTTGATTCAACAGTGATTGATTTACTAACAGTTGATTCACCTACAATTGAATCACAAATGGTTGATTTCATACTAGCTGATTCGCCAAAAGTTGGTTTGCCAGATGTTGATTCACCAATGATGATAATTGATTGATCTGCAGTAGTTGATTTACCAATCCTTGATCCTGTACCAATTGATTCCCCAACAGTTGATTCAACATTGATGATGACTGATTGACCTACAGTAGTTGATTTGCCAATCGTTATTTCAGTACCAATTGATTTGCCAACAGTTGATTCAACATTGATGATAATTAATTGATCTACAGTAGTTGATTTGCCAATTGCTGATTTGGGACCAATTGATTGCCAACAGTTAATTCACCATTGATGATGGTTGATTCACCTACAGTTGATTCGCCAATCATTGATTTGTTACCGGTGGATTCACCCAACAGTTAATTCACTATTGATGATGGTTGATTTACCTAGTTGATTCTCCAGTGATTGATTCAGCAACATTTGATTCACCAGCAGTTGAATTGCCAGTGTTGGATTAATCAACGATTGATTTGTCAACAACAGATTCATCGACATTTTATTTGCAGACAGCTGATTTGGTAATTGTTAATTCTTTAATGGTTTATTCGGAAACTACTGATATAAAAATACTTGATTTGCCAGCATTTGTTAGTTGTTATTTCACTAGTGGTTGATTAATTTATGTTTATTCTGCCAGTGGATTTAACGGATCTGCCAAAAGACTGATTCAGCCACTTTATCAATAACGCAATTTAAATAGTTTCTATTCAAAAGTGCATGTTTCTTATATTGTTTTTAGGTGACATGTTGGACCTGCTAAAATGGAGAGTCCATCCAGACAGAATCATTGACTGCCTCTCCAAACTGAAGGACATTGATGGCACTGAAATTGTTAAGGTAAAAACCACATACAGCAACTTGCTTTTACAGCTGAAACTGCTGAAATAGCATAGACTATCTCCACAAAAAAACTTTTTTTGACTCTCTGTAACAATTGATTTTCTCTGTATAGTTTTTACAGGACACACTGGACACCTTGTTTGGGATTTTAGATGAGAGTCCCCAGCGGTACGGACTAAAAGTGTTTGACTGCCTGGTGAGTGATGCCCTGTTCAAACTTTATGAATGTGAATGTATGAAATGTAGACACTGCAATGCTCTCAAGTTTCTAGTTTCCACAGATACTCTTCATATTTTGACTGCGAACTCATACAAATTCATCCATCTCTTCCGCAAGGAGATGGTTTCTTGCCGTTAATGAGTCAAGATGCTTTCCTCATCTTTCCTGCACTGTGTTTCCACGGTTACATAAACTCATAAAATCCATCTTAAACTTCTCTTGCCATAATCCAACTCCTGTCCTCACATCCTCTTTATTTCAGGCAGAACAAAGTACTTCTAGATCAGAAAGCAGATTTTAAATAAACTCTGCATGATTGAGCGTTCTTTAGGGCTGCGTGGGAAGTGTTTTGTACAGTAACTTTACTTTTTACACGGTTCTCTGGAATACCTGATTCTGATTGGTCAGTTGCTGCATTCTTCAGTCTGTTAAAAACAATTGTTTTGGGCAAAAGTCTTGGGCAAACCTATTTCCTACATAGCTGTGCTATTTTTATGTGTCACATATCATTCTACGGCCTCCTCCTTTTCAAATAAAATAATTTAAATTCATCATGGAAATGGCACCTTAAAAGGTTCATAGAACAGTTGATTCACCAGTGTTTGTTTCAATGGTCTCAGTGGTTGATGTGATGCCAGCTGATTCACCAATAATTGATTTACTACCATGTGATTCACCAGAGGTAATTCATCTTATCTCATCTTAGACTTCTCTTGCTATAACTCCTGTCCTCATATCATATGATTAAACTAGTATAATAGGCAGGATAATGTACATCAATAGTTGATTTGCCAATGGTTGATTCTTTCATGATTGATTCACCAATGGTTAATATGTTGACAGATGATTTGCAGACTTCATTTAATTGTTGAATCCTTAGTGGTTGATTGATGAACTACTAATATTTAATTTGCTAATTGTTGATTCTGCCAGTGGATTTAATGCATCTGCCAAATGATTGATTGACCAATGGTTGATTCACCAGAGATTGGTTCGCTTATACTGTATGTGATTTAAAAAGCAATTTGGCTTTTCTTGATTCTGCAGATCAGTAATGCAAAATAAATTCTGCCAAAGGGAGTTATTTAGCTTAAATCATGTTAATAATTTTGCTATGGATATGCTTACAGCTTTATTGAAGTGATGATTTTCATTTTCTCCTCAGGTGCATGTTATAAATTTGCTGCAGGACAGCAAATTCCAGCTCTTCAAACCTGTAATGGACAACTACATCGAGAACCACTTTGCTGGTGCCCTTTCCTACAGGTAAACACTAGGGAACACTAGGGAACGCATACGAGCACATGATTTTAAAATGCTGTCAAATTAAAGGGATAATTCACCCAAAAATGAAAATTCTGTCCTTAATTACTCACCCTCATGTCGTTCCAAACTCGTAAGACCTCCGTTCATCTTCAGAACACAAAATAAGATATTTTTGATTAATTCTGAGAGCTCTCTGACCCTCCTATAGTCAGCAATGTAATTACCACGATCAAGGTCGAGAAACGTAGCAAGGACATTGTTAAAATAATCCATGTGACATCAGGGGTTCAACCGTAATTTTACAAAACTACGAGATTACTTTTTGTGCACAAAGAAAATAAAAACAATGACTTTATTCAACAATTTGTGTCCTCCGCGTCACCCTATAGCGCCATTTTGGAGAGTATCCACTGAACGTAAACAACGTATGCTGTTCTGTGTCAGCTGCGCCATGCGGATATGTTTTCTACATTATTTATGCCTTGATCTGAACGAAAACAACGTATCCGCGTGGCGTAGCTGACACAGAACAGCATACATATGTGATACTCTCCAAAATGGCGCCAGGGTGATGCAGAGGAGACGAATTGTTGAATAAAGTCATTTTTATTTTTAAAGTCATTTTTATTTATATTTCAAAAAGTAATCTTGTAGCTTTGTAAAATTACAGTTGAACCCCTGATGTCACATGGATTATTTTAACGATATCCTTACTACCTTTCTGGACGTTGCTTGTGTTATTTACTTTGCTGTCTATGGGAGGGTCAGAGAGCTCTCAGAATTCATCAAAAATATCTTAATTTGTGTTCCGAAGATGAACGAAGGTCTTACGGGTTTAGAACAACAGGAGGGTGAGTAATTAATGACAGAATTTTCATTTTTGGGTGAACTATCCCTTTAAAACTAGCTTGATTTTTATAAAAAAAAAAAATTCAAATGCTTGTACAATGTGAACTTTGTCAAAACGGATTGGGGGCAAGACATATTAATATCAAAATAAAAGTCTTGCAACCTAAAGATATAAAGAATAATCAAACATCATTAATGTTGGTGAAAAGGAGAAACCCCGCTCACTGCTTTTTTTTATTTTTTTTTGGAAAATTTTAGTAGCTTAAGCCCTTTGAATGAAACCACTCTTTGTCTGTGTTTTTATTTGTATTTTTGAAGCTATTAAAATCGGCATGAAATCAAAATTGAATATTCTTATTTTTTGATGGAATACTGTAGTGTTTATTATAAATAATTTATCCGTGCACTTCATTATTTTTTTAAAATTCATGTGCCCTCGTAATCTTTAATCAAAAATGTTAACCTCCCCTCCCCCTCAAAACGACTCCTCTAGTCTTCTGGTCGCGAGTGATGGCGCAAGGGCGGAGCTAGTGACGTAAGGGGTAAACGCTGGGATAAATGACAGGGGAAAATCCCCCACCACTAACCGCAAACTGGGTCCAACGATCCAATCAATTCTCGAAGGACGAAATCAAGTCCCGCCCTCTCATTTCAGATGCCGTTTCACTCGGATATACGTCACAGTAGAGAAAAAAAGACAGTCGCAACTTCCGTTTCATGCTGACTTTAAGTGAGTTGTTAGCAAATATTTTAAGTATTTAATCAAAAATCAACATCCTGGACACTGCGAGCCAAAGTGCATTTATACAAATTGCATATATACTTAAATTGCAATAGAAATCAAAACGACAGCTAAATATCGCAATATAGAATCGGGAGATCGAGCAATTCCCAGCCCTAGTAAACATGCTACACATGTAAAAATGATGCATCAGAGAATTGTTGAGTTTCGAAACACAAAAAATCCTAGAACTCCTCGGGTGTTCATCTGAAATTGCATGTCATGCTTTTGGGAGAGTTGTGTTTGGTATCGTAGAAAGATAAAAGGTGTTTTATGTTGAGCTCCAGGCGTTGTATACTGTAACCCGTGGAGTTTCTCTGAGTCTCCAGGTCCTGTCAGCGCAGAGCGAGATGCAAAACACAGCGTAGTCTTGCTTTCATCTATCATAACCTGTTTCATTTTACTGACAATGCAGTTTATGCACTAAATGTGTGGTCAGGAAGGTAATGTGTGTTGTCAAATAGTTTTTCAGATCTCAAGTATAATTCAATAGGTCGATGCTCCTCAAAAGTCCTCTTGACTTTTTGTTGTTCTTTGTCTTTCTTTTGCTCCTAATGTTGGTTTTAAACTCTGCTCTCTCTTTTTCTTCTGAACCTTCTGCTTTCTGTCTCTCTCTTTCCCTGTCATGTTTGGCTATGTTCTGTGTGTGTGTGTGTGTGTGTGTGTGCGGTGTTCTGGCCGTGCTGTCTGTCAGTAATGAGGCGTGTGGTTGTGTTGTTGTGTGTGGGCAGTGATGTGGTTTCTCTTCTGTAACGCGCTGAGGTGTGGAGCATCATGTCAGAGTTGAGGTGGATGTGGGCGGCTTGCAAAATACTCACTCTCGTGCTGTTCCCATCACCCAGTCCCTTAATGCTGTCCTGTGTTTCTGTCTCACCATGTCTTGGTCTGTCTCGGTCTCTGTTCTCACTCCTTCTTTCTCTTTTTTTGTCTGTATTTTATTTATTTTTTATTTTATTTTTTGTTTTGTTTTGTTTTGTTGTGATGCCTAAATTCAAACATATTTTTTATTTTTATTTTATTTTTGTTTTGTCTTGTCTTGTTTTGTTTTGTTGTGATGCCTAAATTCAAACATATTTTTTATTATTTTATTTTATTTTATTTTATTTTATTTTATTTTTGCATTGTATGTGTCAAGAGTATGTTTACATATTATTTCAAACTATTGTGTTTCAGAAGAGCCAAGAAAATCCCGGTTGATATGTTCCCTATGGATTTCAGACAGTGTTTTTTTCACAGCCTATTTTCAGTTTAATGTTATTTGCTTTGTAACCATTCACACACACATATCTTCACACAGCGCTGTTTCTCCCAGCATGCCCAAAGACACACTAAGGTTAATCTGCTGTCAGGATGGATACTGTGGTGATAAGGGGCTGTTTTTCTCAGGGTAGTGAAAAACGGAGCTGCTGGGTTCAATCTGTGTGTCAGTATTCCTAAAATCTCTGCAGTAAATGTAGCTGATGATGTTGTCAGATTATTTACTGCTGTTTTCACTAGTGAATAAACAGTTAAGGTCACATAGTAGTATTCACATTTGCAACACTATTTAAGTAGTGTGAAATAAGAGGTCTGTATTATGTAATTTATGGTACTATCTAGATGAAAAAAGTGAATCGTTTATAACTGAACAGATTTGAATTGATAGAACAGAACATATGTAACTGAACCGAGCTGAACTGAAATGAGCTCAACTTAACCAAATTAATTGGTTCTATCAGAACAAAGCTGAATTAAAGAAAATGAAATCAAATTTCAAACTGAACAGAACAGAAAAAACTAAACTAAACCTTTTTGAATCACATTGGATCTGGAAACAGGACACAATTGAATCAAATGTAACTGAACAGATTTAAACTTATAGAACAGAACTCACTAAACTAAACGAAAATGAGTTGAACTGATTTTAACCAAGCTGAACAGACAAAACTAAAATCAAATTGAGTTGTTTCTAACTGAACAAAGCTAAATGTAATTAAATTTAATCAAAGCAAACAGAACAGAAAAAGTGAACTGAAACGATTTGAATCACATTGAATTGAGTCAAATTGAATCGACAGAACAACAGACTGAGCTAAACAGAAACAAACTGAACTGAACCAAGCTTAACTTAATCAATTTGAATGGAATCTACATAAACCAAGATTAACTGAATCAAACAGAAAACAGAACAACTGAACTGAACTTTATTCTGAACAAAACAAAACACAACTGAACTGAACAGAACAAAATTGAGTCTAATCAAACTGAATTGAGGGCTGTGTAGTTCAGCCAATATATTCATATTAACAGTCAGATCTTTGTAAATATAAATAGGATAAATAATATAAAAAGGTACAGTTCTTGGTTAATATTTTTGGAGTCTGTAATATTTTCAAGGCAGTTGATTTTAGCACAATCACAACACATCTTAAAATTAGTGAGGTGCTACAGTGTGTTTAATTAAGATCTAATTGGATTTTAAATGAAATCTTTAAGGGGAATGAGAGCTGGTATTACACCGTGGTTAACATTAATTGCAATCCCATGCTGGGAATGTTAACATTTTCCTCCTTATGGCCAAATTATTCTCCTGGGCTTCCAAAATCAACAAGAGCCTCATAAAAGACCCAGTTTTCCTCCAATTATTTTTCATTTGTTATTAATCACAACATCTCACTTTATAAATTAAGCAATGCCGCAAAAAACAAATGTTTAACCAAAGTAAACTAGCCTCAATCTTTTTCTCAGGTTTTCCAAGATTTTGACCTACTGTACACACCATCCACAGAAGCACAGTCCTTCTGACACAGATCTTGATGGATTGGACCCTAAGGATGTTTTAAACAATTTTAATGAGTTTTGACTGGCAACAGAGACCATTAACCCAGAACGTTCAGAGTCTGTTTACAAAGTGTGCTGGCGGCTGCATCAAGTATTCATGAAGACCTGTGTACTCTAACACCACTGATTCATTATCACCATCACTTAACATCTCAGACGTTTCATCGCCTGAGTGTTTAAGTCCCCTTATGGGGTAAACAGGACCTTTATTGATCTTGTAAAAACATTCAACCTGCCAGCGCCTGCTGATTCTGGTGATCAGTTTCAAAACCTTACAAAACCTGTTAACAGCATGAGGAAAGATATTACATAAGATATACTGTATCTTAAGATATACTGTATATGTATTACATAAGATATACTGTAAAGCATGTGTCAGATTTACTTCATATACTTGAGTAGGACATATTCCTTGGTCATCCTGGAATAACATCCATAAATAGAAATCCAATATTAGGAATAGCTTTAAATTTGGGCACTGAACAACTAATATCAAGGATATTATTGTTCATTCTAAATGCAATAATAATATTGTGAGGACAAAAACTAGCAGTGTAAAAAAATAAATTGTCAAAAACTAAAAAAGAAAAAAAAATTGTACTAACAATATCAAACGAAATATACTATCCCATTCAAAAGTTTGGGGGTCAGTAAGATTTTTTAATTAATACTTTTAACTTCGATCAATAGTGACAGTAAAGACATTTAAAATGTCACAACACATTTTCATTTCAAATAAATGCTGTTATTTTGAACTTTCTGTTCGTTAAAGACTCGTTAAAATTAACAAATGTTTCTTGAGCAACAAATCCGCATACTAAAATAATTTCTAAAGGATCATCATGTGACACTGAAGACTGGATTTTAATGGAAATTAAGCTTTTCCATCACAGGAATGAATTACATTTTAACATATATTAAAATAGAAATCAGTTATTTTAAGTTGTAATAATATTTCACAATATTTCTGTTTTTACTGCATATTTAATACAGTTTTAGTGAACATTAGAGACTTCTATATAAAGCATTACAAAGTTTTCAGACCTCAGACTTTTGAACGATTGATGTATATTTATTCAAAATAATACTTTTCCTAGGTCTGTCAGTTTATTTAAATTTTGAATTGAGTTTTATGTAATATAATGTAAATATGTCAGATCATCAAATTAAATTACAATTAATCTCATATACCAATATTAATTGAGAAAGCCATTTATATTATATTTCAAAAACATCAAAAATATCGTACTGACCCCAGGCTTTTGAGCAAAAGTGTAAACCTTTATTCTCCATTAAAACTAAACAAATAACTAAAATATAAACTAGTGAATAAAAAAACAAACATCAAAAATGTAAAGCTACCGAATAGTGTAACGTGAGCATGCAAAAATTTTCCCATGCACTTTTCTTTTACCTGCAGATGTCATTTTAGGTGATCCATAAAATCTTGAGCGCTGCCTATGAATAATTTGTGATATGATGCATTTTCCCTGCAGGACCAACAAAAACGTACAGCATTCACACATAAATACATAGCATTAAACAAACGTTGCCCTTGATGTCTGATATTCACGGCTTGTGTCTGCAGGGATCTGATCCGTGTGTTGAAGTGGTATGTGGATCGTATCATTGATGCCGAGCACCAGGAACAGATCCAGCAGGTTTTGAAGGTGAGAAGACTAACATATTATGCGTCATTCGGGATGTATGGTACAGTATGTATGCAAATCTATGAGGAAACATACGCATCCAATCTCTCTGTCGGCCCATCATGTTGGGGTTAACCCTCACCCCCTGCTGATCTTCTGAGCTTCCTCCCCAGCAGCTATGAATACCCTTGATGCATCTGTTCTACCGCTCCAGCCTCTCTCACCCACAGAATTTCTTTTCTTACCCATCATGCAATATTCGCCCGTTTTGCTTTCATGACCTGCCATGGGACCACCAGGCTCATTCTCCAAATGCATCCATCCTCATTTACACCCTTCAAAGGTGTTATTTAAAAGCAATTCCCACTTTCTTACCTTGAACCCTTCAAACCTCTTTGGGCGCAATGTGTGCCATTCATCTTTTGGTGTTTTTGCTCTTTCTAATTGAAATCTTTAGAAAAATGGAAAATGCACTTCACACAATGTCTCCAGGTTTGACCTTCCTTCCTTCCTTCCTTCCTTCCTTCCTTCCAATTTATTTATTTATTTATTTAAAAATTAAAAATAGTAAATAAACAGTTTATGCATCCCATTATATTCAGTATGTTAAATAAAAAAAGGCCTGTAAATTTTCAACATGTTCAAAACTTTGCTGAAAAATACTACATCTTCTGTCGTCTGATTGATAGTTTATATTTTTTTAGCAGGTAAAATGCCTTTTAGTATAATTGTAAAAATGTCCATACTGGTTTTTATAAAGTAAACATAAGAGCAATTTTTATATTGTTATTAATATTTCAAGATGAATATTTACTGGACTTAAGCAACTTACATTTACTTGATTATCCATACTCTGTGTTTAGAAAAATCACAATAAAATGCCAGTGTCAGGTTTTGAGAAACATTTATTTGTACATCTCTCAGTCATCATTGGATTGCATTGCATTATGTTTTGCATTATGTGTTTATTTCAATAACAGTTGTTTGATATCACATGCTTGCAGGCATCTGAGTACTTGTTTAAGTACATTGTACAGTCACGGCGTCTGTACGCGGCGGCCACCGGAGGCCAGAACGAGGAGGAATTTCGCTGCTCTGTTCACGAACTCTTCAAATCCATCCACCTGTTCCTGTCACATGAGAGTAAAGGCATCAGCCCCATCACACACACACAGGTGAGAAACACACACACACACACACACACACACACACACACAAGCCTGTAGATTGAAAAAGTTTGTACTGTACTGAGTGTTGAGAAAGCATGCACTTCTTTTGTAAGAATGTAGTGAGCTAATATTCTAGCACTTGAGCATACTACACCAGCATACAATTGCATTTTTACAACCTAAAGTGGTCATCACCCCACCCCCCCAGCTAAGATCCAAATAATCATATTTTACACTGCTTTTGAAAAGTGTTTTTTCAAAAGTAAGTCTCTTGTTCTCACCAAAAGCTGCATTTATTTAATCAGAAATACAATACAAATAGTAGTATTGTGAAATATTGTTACAATATAAAAGGACTGTTTTGAATACGTTTTAAAATGTATTTTATTTCTGTTATGCAAAGCTGAATTTTCAGCAGCCGTTACTCCAGTCTTCAGTGTCACGTGGTCCTTGAAGTTCAAAAGAACAGCATTTGAATTTGATATTTTTTTATATAACAATATAAAAGTGCTTACTGTCATTTAATCAATTTAATGCATCCTTGTTGCATAAACGGTTTAATTTCTTTCCCCAAACCTTTGAAGTATATACTGGTTCAAGAGTCAGAATTGTTGTATGGCTATATAATATATATATATACAGGTGCATCTCAATAAATTAGAATGTCGTGGAAAAGTTCATTTATTTCAGTAATTCAACTCAAATTGTGAAACTCGTGTATTAAGTAAATTCAGTGCACACAGACTGAAGTAGTTTAAGACTTTGGTTCTTTTAATTGTAATGATTTTGGCTCACATTTAACAAAAACCCACCAATTCACTATCTCAACAAATTAGAATACTTCATAAGACCAATAAAAACATTTTTAGTGAATTGTTGGCCTTCTGGAAAGTATGTTCATTTACTGTATATGTACTCAATACTTGGTAGGGGCTCCTTTTGCTTTAATTACTGCCTCAATTCGGCGTGGCATGGAGGTGATCAGTTTGTGGCACTGCTGAGGTGGTATGGAAGCCCAGGTTTCTTTGACAGTGGCCTTCAGCTCATCTGCATTTTTTGGTCTCTTGTTTCTCATTTTCCTCTTGACAATACCCCATAGATTCTCTATGGGGTCCAGGTCTGGTGAGTTTGCTGGCCAGTCAAGCACACCAACACCATGGTCATTTAACCAACTTTTGGTGCTTTTGGCAGTGTGGGCAGGTGCCAAATCCTGCTGGAAAATGAAATCAGCATCTTTAAAAAGCTAGTCAGCAGAAGGAAGCATGAAGTGCTCCAAAATTTCTTGGTAAATGGGTGCAGTGACTTTGGTTTTCAAAAAACACAATGAACCAACACCAGCAGATTACATTGCACCCCAAATCATCACAGACTGTGGAAACTTAACACTGGACTTCAAGCAACTTGGGCTATGAGGTTCTCCACCCTTCCTCCAGACTTTAGGACCTTGGTTTCCAAATGAAATACAAAACTTGCTCTCATCTGAAAAGAGGACTTTGGACCACTGGGCAACAGTCTAGTTCTTCTTCTCCTTAGACCAGGTAAGACGCCTCTGACGTTGTCTGTGGTTCAGGAGTGGCTTAACAAGAGGAATACGACAACTGTAGCCAAATTCCTTGACACGTCTGTGTGTGGTGGCTCTTGATGCCTTGACCCCAGCCTCAGTCCATTCCTTGTGAAGTTCACCCAAATTCTTGAATCGATTTTGCTTGACAATCCTCATAAGTCTGTGGTTCTCTCGGTTGGTTGTGCATCTTTTTCTTCCACACTTTTTCCTTTCACTCAATTTTCTGTTAACATGCTTGGATACAGCACTCTGGCAATGAATGTTTGTGGCTTACCCTTCTTGTGAAGGGTGTCAATGATTGTCTTCTGGACAACTGTCAGATCAGCAGTCTTCCCCATGATTGTGTAGCCTAGTGAACCAAACTGAGGGACCATTTTGAAGGCTCAGGAAACCTTTGCAGGTGTTTTGAGTTGATTAGCTGATTGGCATGTCACCATATTCTAATTTGTTGAGATAGTGAATTGGTGGGTTTTTGTTAAATGTGAGCCAAAATCATCACAATTAAAAGAACCAAAGACTTAAACTATTTCAGTCTGTGTGCAATGAATTTATGTAATACACGATTTTCACAATTTGAGTTGAATTACTGAAATAAATTAGCTTTTCCATGACTTTCTAATTTATTGAGATGCACCTGTGTGTGTGTGTGTGTGTGTGTATATATATATATATATATATATATATACATTTTTTCATGTTTTATTTTTATTTCTTTTCATGAATGTTTATAGCATATTTTCAAGTTTGAAGCCATAATACCTTACAGTATTAAACTACAGTAAATTTAAGTACTTTTAAATTAAAGCTAATAACAATAAATAATATTTTTAGGAAGGAATTATAGTATATAATGTAAATAATAATAGATTTTTCCCTTTAAAAACAGATGCCGCATTAGATTACTAAAAGGTGTTTCTTATTTTACCATTATTAGTCAGTGAATTTTTGTAATTGGACCAACAGAAATCATTATTTGCAATTGTTAGTTGTTATTTTAAAAATCTTTTGCATAAAAATTATTAATCATTTCAAATGGACCCAAACTTGGGTCTGGATTCGAACCTTGATCTGCTATTGGTGACCTCTGAGTTTATTGGCAATGTTACAATGAAACACTGTCTATGGATACACACCTCCAGATATTTTTAGTTTATTTATGATTTGTACTAATTTAGCCCTATGTCTGTAAACTAAACTTCACATAGATTTCGATTTGAACTTAAGATGTGTAAGGAAATTGGATTTAGGCATTATTTTACCCATAATGGAACAATTTTTCTAATCTGGACTGTTCCCACCAGTCACTTTTACTGAGAACATTTCCAGAAATCTGCCACTCAATTATAGCGAAACAAATGCATACACTAGGAAAACACAAGTTAGCAGCGTTTATTGTGCACAGTACTTCTTTTTCAGCCCCACCCAGATTTGTTCTGCTAGCATATCAGTGTTCAAAGCTCTGTCAGCCCATGGAGAGTTAAGCCAGTCTTGATATACACAAACAGAGACGCACGCTGAGCGCGCTAAAAACCCTCCACACATTGTCACGGCCCGCCGAGCTCCGAGTCAGCTGAGCCATGTGTGTCCGACAGGCAGAGAGACCCGCTCCCGTTCTCTCCGAGATTGCTTTCGGTGCGCACACATTCGCACATTCTCTCGCACTGAACTCTCACACAGGTCTGTTCTTGTTATGGCAGCCCAGCAGGAGAGCAGATTTCAATTAACACGGCCAAGAAAACAAAGCGTCTTTGGACACCGCGGCATAATCCGAAGCACATGCAGGCGACTGGAGCTGTGCCAGATTTGTGTCACCGCGATATTTGTGTGTGCGCGAGCGCCTTTGCTTACATCTGTTGTTTGACATCCCCTACCGTGCCAGAGGAACATTTTCCCACTACATCAATGTGAAAATGCGTTTGGAGGAAGATGATAACGACATTACAGTGACACAAATTCACAAAACACACACATACTGCAGCATGTTACACGTAGTATTAAACTTTATCTCTTGGGTACCAACTAATGAGGCTTTTTCGTATTTAAATAACTTGTTTATTGGCATTTTCGCAGGCCGTGTTCCTGAGATCGTTCCCGACTGTGTGCTGCGAGCTGCTAAAGATCTTCAGCATGAGAGAGGTGGCAAATCTGGCGCGCGACACGCTGACCAGCCTGCCTGCCCTCACACACACGGACTGCCCTCTACAGGCCGTCAAACTGCAGTGCATGGCCAAGACCGTGGAGAGTCCACTTTACGTCAACCCGGGTAAAGGATCTCACTCAGTTTTCTGTTTTAAAAAGTAGTTAAAAATGAATAATTATTGCTAGAAACGTTGTAAAATCAAGTCTAGGTTTATTAGAGGCCATCTAAATTCTAGCGTACACTGTGTCTATGCTGTTTAAAGGGACAGTTCACCCAAAAATGAAAATTATGTCAATTACTCACCCGCATGTCGTTCCAAACCCATAAGACCTTCGTTCATCTTCTGAACACAAGATAGTTTTGATGAAATCCGAGAGCTTTCTGACTCTGCATAGACAGCAATGCAACTGACACATTCAAGGCCCAGAAAGGTTGTAAGGACATCACTAAAATAGTCCATGTGACATCAGTGGTGCAACCGTAATTTTATGAACCTACGAGAATTTCTTCTCCTCCGTGTCAGTCTTTGACGCACCTAAAAAAATCAATGTTTTGTATCATAGATACATCAGGCTTTTATGGCTCATAGTTTGATATTTTTTTTCAGTGGTCTAAACTGAGCAAACATATGCAATTTGGTGCAGTTTAATATATTTATATGGGCAAAAAGTAAATTCTCTTAATAATATGTATTAGTAAGATAGTATTTAAATGTTTAGTTTTATGATCAAAGCTCTGTAGTTTTTATTGTGGAGGCAAAACTTATAAAGCAGTGCAATACAAATGAGGGTTGAGAAATGAATAAATGAACATTCTTCAAAAGCCTGATTGTATCATATTTGATATTGACATTTTACCATGAGTTTCTTAAAAAACTGATGTCAAGCAAACCCAAGTTACTCCAGTCCAGTAAAGTTATTCTTGCATTTACTTTATCAAAATCAGTAAAGATTTCACAACAGAAAGACCTGAACATTTTACAATTAAACTAAAAGGTCTTTAACTTGCTGAAAAAGTTTAAACTCAACCAGACGACAGAAGGCATGTAGTAGATTGTGTACAACAGTTTTTCAGCAATGTTTTGATAATGTTGATCATTCAAAGGCCTTAGATACTTGCATATCAAATACGATACAGTAGGCTTTATAGGGTTAGATGCTACTCGATTCTTATATGTGTGTGTGTGTGTGTGTTGCCAGAGTCGAGGTGTGTGCTGTTACCTGTAGTGCTGCGTCTGCTGCACACACACCTGCAGGAGCAGAGGGAGCTGGTGCTGTGTGCCAATATCCTCACCAGCATGCTGACGCTCAACACACCCGCCACGGTCAGTCTTACACTAAAACTCTGCTGCTATATATGTATATATATATATATATGTGTGTGTGTGTGTGTGTGTGTGTGTGCGCGTGTGTGTGTGTGTATATATATGTTGCTGATTTTGTATAAAAAAATGTAAATGACATTCAATGTGTTGTTTAAATTAATTACTTAGTTAATATGATTAAATTAGGGCTTATTCATTCATAAAAAAATTATCATTAATTATGTAACCAAATAAGTTTTCAAAAAAAAAAAAAAATGTAATCGTGACTTCCTGACCTTTATGTAAATTTAGCAATAAGGGAATTTGGTGCGTTGAAATATTTTTAACCTGAAACTGATGTTTATTCAATATTTTCTCCTTTACTACAATAATGTAATGGGGCTTTTCTTAGTAAATATTTATGTATCTGTTTAATTATTTAATTTGATCAACACATATTTAAAATATATGGAACGTTTAAAAAAAAAGATGTTAATGTATTTATCCATTTTAATAAATAAAATAAAAATAAAATGTCTGTTTATGTCTCTGTAGGAGTGTGGTGTGTCTGAGGAGGTGAATCTGGTCATGGAGAGTCTGTCTGGAGTGTTACTCAGAACTGTACTGGAAGTGACCAACCGGCCTCAGCCTGCCGCCACATCGCTGCGCCTGCAGTACCAGGATGTTACCGTGCGTGTGACCTTTTCTGATTATCTTTGATTTTTACTTCAGGGAAAGTATTTCAGTAAATTGAATAACAAATTAGATGTGTGTGTTTCAGGGTGAATTTGTTGCCTGTTTGCTCACATTGCTGCGGCAGTTGAAAGATAAAGAATACCAACAGCTTCTCAGCAGATTTCCCACTAAAGATGAACTAACGGTAAAATCATTTGATAAACCTTACCAGAGTGCAGTGAGGCTGTTTAACCAGCTTATTCTGTTTTAATAAGAGTGATTGCTGTAGTCTAATTTTTCAATCTGGTTTTCTAGAGTTTCCTCCTGCAGTTATTCACTGTCTTCAGAATACTTATCCGACCGGATATGTTTCCCAAAGACTGGACTGTCATGAGACTGGTCGCTAATAAGTAAGTGCGGAAAACAAAACCTGATATGGTTCATATATAATCTCATTCAGCCATAGAAATGTTTCATTGCTTGACGTTTCTGTCTGTTTGTGTTTAGTGTCATCATAACCACCATCTTATATCTCTCCGATACCCTGCGCAACAACTTCCTTAATGAGAAATTTGACTTTAAGGTAAAGAGATTTTACATTTACTACTGTTCAAAAGGTTTTTATTTATTAAACTGATCAAAAGTGAAAGACATTTATTAGATTTTGAACTACTCATGCAAATTTAAAGTTGAACTGCAATGGATATGTAATTTATTTTCTAAATGCAAGTCTGGCTTTTTCAGTTGTCTTGCAGAAAGCTCTTAAAAATATTGATTAAAAAAAACGCAAAATAGCCTGGATCCTTTTCTGGATCATTTTAAAATTAATTATTTTTTTATTCATTAAACTGATCAAAAGTGAAAGACATTTATAATGTTATGAGAGATTTCTATTTCAAATGAATGCTGTTCTTTTGAAATTTCTATTCATCAGAGATTCCTGGAAAAAAAAAGTCACAAAATTATTAAACAGCACAACTGTTTACAACATTGAAATGTGTCTTGAGCAGCAAATCAGCATATTAGATTACATTTTTTAAATAATAACAATATTTCACCATTTGACTATTTTTATTATATTTTTGATAAAATAAATGCAGCCCTGTCTTCTTTCAAAAAACATTTGCGAATTAAACCCACGACCAGGCTGTTGGTAACATCAAAAGTTTCAGTAAATATAATGAAGTATGTGAAACATCTGCACATAATCTTCATTCTCAACTTATATTATATAAATAAATAAAATGCAGATGTTTCAATACTACAGATTATTAATTTATTTTCAGCTCTCTAATGTACTAAAATACCAGAGAAAATTTGCATGTACTGCATGAAATTCACAAATAACTTTGTCACTTTTACTATTTCATTAAAAATGCTAATATATTCAGATGTCTTACATACACTGAGTATGTAGAAAATCTAAATGCAGAATGCAGAAAATATAAAAGCCATTAACTCTAATCTAAACTATAAAAATGTTTCATCAGTTAACCTGTAAATAATATATATAATATAATGTTATTTAATATGGCAGAATCAACTTGAAGACAGAAGATCACACCTGGAAAAAAAAATTACGAGTCAGATGAAGTAGAAATATTTCCTTGCATATTTTTATTTACAGTGTGCCATATGTAAAAAATAAAAAATGACTGCATAGGAGAAATGTCTTTTTTTCTGTATCTCCTAGAGCATTCTGGGAACATGTTAAACATGTTCCTGCAGTGCAGATAATCATCGTCAGCATCTTAATTAGCTCTCTTTTTATCTGTAGGTATGGGAGTCCTATTTTTATCTCTGTATAATATTCATCAACCAGCCCTGCCTCCAACTGGAAATGTTCCCGCCCTCCAAGAGGAAAAAAGTCCTGGAGAAGTGAGAGCCCTTCCTGTTATTTTCCTTTGTATGATCAGAATCCTACCAGGAATGAGACTGAAAGACTTCACGATGTAAAATAACACATTCAGCGTAATGAGATGCTATTAGTAGCAGCAGGTTTAGTGATTTACTGTATACTGGATAATTTAGTACTTTTACATTATGAGCAATTTGCAAGTTGCACCATGGGAAAACCGTTGCAATTACCACAATATCCAGCTGTGATATGATTTTTTTAATGTTTTTAAAGGTACGGTGACATGAGAGTGATGATCGGCTGTGAGATTTTCAGCATGTGGCAGCATTTGGGTTCGTCCACTTTCACAATTCTGCATTGAGCAATTATGGAGTCACATGACCGGTGCATATAAAAGCAATGTATGGTTTTGTCTCCCAGGTGACTATAAGTTAAATCTCATTCCCACCCTGATTGGTCCGTTCATGGAGGTGACTCTGGTACCACAGATGGACCTGAGGAACGTCCTCATCCCCATTTTCCACGATATGATGGACTGCGAACAGCAACGGAGCGGCAACTTCAAACAGGTGCTGAAATCGCAGTGACATAAACATGTTTGAACGCGCGAGAGCAGCGTGAAGTTCATGTCACAGTAAATTATGTGCGGGCGTCAGAGTAAAATGCTGTGGATGAGAGGAAATCGAGCTTGTTTACCAAGATCGTGTCACTTTGGAATGGAATCAAAATTTGAAAAGGATTGTCAGCAAGATTTTGAGCTGCTCATGCAAATTTAAAGTTGAACTACAATGGATATATAATTTATTTTTTAAATGTAATTCCGCTGTCTTGCAGAAATCCCTTAAAAATAATAATTAAAAAAATGCAAATATAGCCTGGAATAGTCATGCATATGATACATGATGATGTTTTTGGTGCAGGAAACCTTGACTAACATCATACTGTAAATGGATTTAAAAACATGCTGTAAGAATGAAAACTGATATTTTGAGGATTTAATTTTTTTGATATTTTGTTTTTTAAAGGTGGAGGCCAAACTAATAGACAAACTGGATGGCCTGATGTCAGAGGGAAAAGGAGATGAGACATACAGAGAGCTCTTTAACAACATGTGAGTTTTAATTCTTTCCTAAATCATGATGTTTTGTAGCTGTAGTGAGAAATTTAAATAAATTATAATTATATTTATAGAGATTTATATAAATATCAAACTTTGTGCTATAAATTATTAAATATAAAATAGTCTCTGCTATTGTTCAAAAGTTTGGGGTAAGTTTATTTTTATTTTATATATTTTTTAATGAAATTAAAGCAAGGATGCATTAAATTGATAAAAATTGGCAGTAAAAACATTTCTGTTTCAAATAAATGTTGTTTCTATTTATCAAAGAATCCTGAAAAAAATATATCATGGTTTCCACAACAATTTTAAGCAGCACAACTGGTTTCAACATTGATAACAATAAAAATATTTCTAGAGCACTAAATCAGCATATTAGAATGATTTCTGAAGGATCATGTGACACTGAAGACTGGAGTAACGATGCTGAAAATTCAGCTTTGCATCACAGGAAAAAATTACGTTTTAAAATATTTTTTAAGTTGTAATAATATTTCTGTTTTTACTGTATCTTTCATAAAATAAATGCAGCCTTGATGTGAAAGACACTCTTACGACCCCAAACTTTTGAGCAGTAGTATATAAATAAAAAATATTACATATTTTCTATAAATATGAAATATTACAAATTATTAAATACTTCAAAGTATATATTCAATTTTAAAAATATAATAAAATATTTTAAAATGTTTTTCTATTTTTCTGCAATAGAATTCCACTGTTTGGTCCGTATCCGAGGTAAGACCCTCATTAAATACCGTGTACTATATACTGTTCAGCTGGGTGTAACAAAATAAAAGGGTGATCACGTCTTCGATTTAGAATTTGACTTTTAAGTTTGTATTGTTGTTTTAATTAGTTCTTATAATATATCTGAATATATCTGATTTAGTCTACTGAAGAAGATTGAGAGAGAGACCTGGAGAGAAAGTGGCGTTTCCCACATCGCTACCGTCACACGGCTAATGGAGAGATTACTAGATTACAGGTAAAGCAGACACACTCACATCCATACAGTATACAGTACAAACACACTCATGTTCCAAGCATTAGGCTCAGAGATACTGTACTCTTCACCATCTCTTCACAGGGACTGCATGAAGATCGGTGAGGTTGATGGGAAAACAATGGGATGTACAGTCAACCTTCTGGTTAGTTTTGGATATAAAATATGACACATTTAACCTTTTATTATTATAGTTATTCGGTATTTATTGAGGCAAACTACAGAAAAAAGGCATGTTCTGATCACATTGTCCTGTTCTTTTCAGAACTTCTACAAAACCGAGTTGAATAAAGAAGAAATGTACATCCGTTATATTCACAAGCTCTATGAGCTACACCTGAAGGCACAAAATTACACCGGTAACATATTTGTGTAGATCTGTATCATTTTCATTTTTAATTTTTTACTGTAATTTCTGCACCAATTAATTTTAAATAATATTAATATAATTTAAATATTACTTTTTAAATGTAAATTGTTTAAATAATATCATTTTATAATAATTTTAAGAATAATACTAATAAATATTGTCCTATTAGAATATTATGTACTATTATAAATTACTATTTTCTAATAATTTTTTTATGATCTTTGTGACTGTGTTGCAGAGGCGTCCTACACCCTCCTGCTGTATGATGAGCTGTTGGAGTGGACCGAAAGGCCTCTCAGAGAGTTCCTCACGTACCCCATGCAGAGCGAATGGCAGAGGAAGGAGTGCCTTCATCTCACCATCATACACAATTTCGACAGAGGAAAAGTGAGTCCATCTCTCATTTTAAGATGCATCATAAAATAATTAATGTGATTAATAAGGCTTAATGTTGAAGGATCAGGGCAGCTACTGTAAGTAAAAAGTCAGAGGTTTGCAGCGACAACTTTATGTTCAATATGTTCTGATTTCCAGCTACTGAACTGTGAATATGGACAACATAAGAGTTCTTTTCTTCCTACATACTGCCATCTT
>CM077264.1:15133813-15276313 GCA_039654775.1 Spinibarbus caldwelli | reverse complement strand
TGCCTAAAACTTGGATCAAAAAAGTAGAGTTCTGCAAAAAAGAAAGGGGAAATTGGAGTGGGAAAATGTGCAAAGCTGATAAAGACCAACAGTATTCACATAGACTTGAGGCTTGTATATTCGAGCAGTTTGTATAACTATAACTAATGGAAAATGTAGGGAATCTGATTTTTATTTCCAGTAAAATAAGTAATTTTAATCTAAATAAATATTTTAGGCAAATGGTTAGTTCAAGTTAGTAGAAATGAGAAAATTTTTATGTTGACAAAATAAATACTGAAAAATTTAAATCTTTGAACTCTTGTGATCCAAATGCCTTGACTTTATTGTTGTCTCATGATCTTGGTCTTTAGCTGCTAATAAGTAGCTACACTAAAGTTTATTTTATTTTATTATTTTACTATTTTACTATACTATTATTTTATTTTATTGCATAGAGAGCATTATTTATCTAAAAATGTATAGCAAAAAAATGATTATCTAAATATTATATTGTATTATTTTGCAAAATTATTATATAATACTGTGATTATAATTTATGTAAAATGTGGGAAATCTGAGTTTTTTTTAATTATAATTTTAGTTTATATTTTAGGCGACTGATTTGTTAAAATTAGTGGTGATGCTGCTGTTATTTACTCCCCAATATTAATTGAATACAAATGCAGAATATTATTTTGTGTTCAATCATTATTACAGAAAAAAACTATTACGCAAAAAGTTTACATATATATATAAATTACAAATACATCCTTTGAGTTTTTGATGTCATTTATTTAAAAAAATAAACTGTTTTATGAACTGTTGTGATCGAAATCTTTTGACCCTGTAGATGTCTCGTAGCCTTGACAACATAAATTGTCTGTAAAGTGATTTATTGGTCTGAGCGCACTGACTCCAGTTTCACCTTCTTCCTTTTAGCAAGATGAAAGACCGGTTTCTTGCTGTTGTTTTCAGCGAAACCCTCAAAAGAGCATTCACTGGATGTTTAATGACTAGCCCACATCCTCACACTTCATAGGACCGTTTGCTGCGTGCATCTCTGACAGTTGCCAAGCAACAGCATGTTGAGCACTGGCCTTTTGTGAGCGTGAGCTTCAGCTAACTCTATTAAAAGGGAAGAGCTAACGGCAGGGGTCCTCCTGAATTCCAGCATGCACCTCTCTGCACAGATGATGAGTTTACCACAGAGCACAGGGCTCCAGGTCTAGTCACTGGGCAATGAAAGCTAGATCAAAATGTCACTTACATATGACAATTAACATGATATATTAAACGAGAGTCGTGGAAACATTCCCCAAGTGTCTTTGTAATATTGCATCATAGTTTCTAAGAAATGAGTTGGAGTGCAGGTTAGTTTACTGCGTTGAAATGCCTGTGAGACATGCACTGGATTTCGCACTGTATGAGTTTATTTATTAACTGTATGAGTTTATTCATGTGTCTCTTTATGTACTTCCCCACGCAGGCATTCTTTGCGAAAGATTACATCGCAAATCATCCAGAGGATGGAGAGAAAATTACTCGTCTTAGGGAACTGATGTTTGAACAGGTACAAAAACAATAATTATTTGGGACAGTGAATGTGACACTTTTTTATCTGTTTTTTTTATATATTTTTAAATATATATATTTAAATATATATTAAAAATGCTATTTATATAATGACTTTAGTACATTTGATAATGTGTCTATAAAATATAAAGATATTTGTGTTTTAATTCATTATATTTGTTAAAATTTTTTACTTTGAAAAAATATTTAAAAGTTTTTGTTTTGTTTTTTTTAAGAAAATGCTATTACCTTTTACTTGATGGTTTTTAAAACCAAAATGCCAACATTTATACAAAAAGTAAATTTCTAGACATTTTCCTATTTTATATTGTTTATATAAATATTTAGTTTGTTCTAAGAATAATACAATTTTCTCTCTGACTTTTTGCAGGCGCATATTCTGGAATTTGGTTTAGCCGTGCACGAGAAGTTTGTCCCACAAGATATGAGGCCGTTACATAAAAAGCTTGTCGACCAGTTTCATGTAATGCGCTCCAGTCTGGGGATTCAAGTATGTCTGCTTTTACACATATAGATACATATTCACTGATCTTAAAGTGGAATTGTGTACATTTTTAGATGTTAAAATGAATATCCCAATTTAATATGCAACTTTAAAGGGAAAGGTCACCCAAAAATGAAAATAACCCCATGATTTACTCACTCTCAAGGCATCCTCGGTGTATATGACTTTCTTCTTTCAGATGAATACAGTCGGAGTTATATTAAAAATGTCCTGGCTCTTTCAAGCTTTATAATGGCAGTTAAAGGTGGTCGAGATTTTCAAGTCCAATAAAGTCCATCCATCCATCATAAAAAGTGCTCCACAAGGTTTAATAAAGGCCTTCTAAAGCGAAGCGCTACATTTGTGTAAGAAAAATATACAAAAATATCCATATTTAAAACTTTATAAACATTATCCAACGATAGCGTTGGAATCACTTTCAGAACAATTCCCATTGATGAACAATAAAAACATTGACAGCCAATCAGAAATCCCGACCAGTCGGCCATAGTAACATTGGCTCAACCAGTGGTATGAGTTTGGGGCGGGGCCACTGAGTTTGTCTGACCAATAGCACATGAATGTCTGAGAAATCTGTTTAAAAAGTTAATTTTGCTTAGTGCCACTAGAGGCATTGAAATTACATATGTGACCTTTAAAAAATGTGTTAATTTTAACAATTTGATGAAACGCTTTCTATAACAGTTAATATTTTTTTTGTTTAGCCACAAGAATTTCCCGCTTATGTGCGAGTTAGTCCTCTGCATTTTGCAAATGGCAGCCCACGCACATGCAGGACCCCCGTACCTAATGCCATCAGCCCAGAGGGAGGCCGAATCGTGGCGAGACGCAGGTTTGTAGTTTAAAAAGTTGAACTCAATTGAAATCTCGGCCAAGGAGATGCTATTTAAGAATGCTTATGTTTTGGATCAGGTTTGACAGATTGGCAACTTGAACGCACACCCACACGCTTGCTAAATTTATCCTGTCTTTCTCTTGTGTCTTTCAATTCCCTTTCAGTCCTCTCAGCTATCCAGCTGTCAACAGATATTCCTCATCCTCACTGTCATCACAGGCCTCAAACGAAGTGAGCAACATCACTGGCCAATCAGAGAGCTCGGATGAGGTCTTCAACATGCAAGTGAGAAATTCAAAGATACTCTCTGTGTTAGGGAACTAAAAAGTTACTAAAAGTTAATGCTATTAACTGTCAGATTCAGACAACCATTCTATTAATTTAACGAATTAATTAAATTTTTTATTTATTTTATTTATTTAGGATGATTTTTTCTGTTCAATGCTGTTAGCTGTCACCTTAAGTTTAAATAAAAAAGTGCAAAACCCATTCTTTTGTGCCAGAAAATGTAATATCATAAAAATAATGTCATTAGTGACATCCAACAGTTTTAAAAATATTATTTAATTATTTAATATTATTAATAATATTAGTAATTATGTAATATATATATATATATATATATATATATATATATATATATATATATATATGTAATACATTTATTTATATAATTTATATGTTTATAAATAACAGGTTATTTTTTAATGATAATTTATACACTGTATATTTATTGTAAATTTTAAAATGTTTTCTTGTGTAAATAATTTTTTTTCCAAAAAACTTAAACTTTTTTTGTTTTTACAAAAATAATTAATTATTAAAGAATACATAAACATCGTTATGTTTTTGAGTCACAACATTACATGTATTTAAGTATTTCATTTTGAATATATATTTTTTTAGATATATTTTTACTCAACCCTTTAAAATGATAAAAATTATTTTAATAAGTTTTATAGTTATATATGAATTTGTACTCAGTTATATATAATAGCATTATTTATATAATTAACACTTGTTATTTATATTATGATATTATATGGTCATTTTTTAATGTATCTTTGCTTATTTACTTCATAAAAGAACAAAAAAAAAAAAATAATAAAAAAATCACACTGTGTATCTGTTGTCTATTTCTAGCCTAGTCCGTCTACCTCAAGTCTGAGCTCAAATCACTCTGGCTCACACAATGTGAACAGCTCTGCGCCCTCCAGCAATAGAGGTGAGTGAATTCAATAGACTATAAGCAATCCGGCACTTGAAAGCAAGCAGTACTTACAACGCCCCGCAACATAATTGGCATCATTTTGCAGCATTGCCTCATTTCCTCTATTTCCTATCTTTTCAACGCTCACACTATGTGCCTTTATTCCTCTTCATTAGCTTCTCCACTGCCGTCTGACAAGCACAAGCACTCCAGAGACAACGCCTGCCTCTCTCCGCGGGACAGACTCTGCAGCGGTATTTTCCCCAGCCCACTGGACCCCACACAGGTCAGAGCGGCTCCCCCGCCACTCTTTAACAATTACCTGTCAAACTGAATATTCAGTGGGAAATAATATAGGGTGGGGCTTCATTTTTATCCAACAAGAATTGATTCTGAAATTTTAAAATTCTCATAAACTTACATTGAATCAGGGTCCCAAGCCATATCTAGAGACCATAATATTTTTTTAAAGTTAAAAAAGGTGGGCTCTTTGATTTGAGTAAGTAATCACCCAGAACACCTTAGTAACCACCTAGTAACAACTCATGTACTGTATTGTTTAGAAACATTTTATTTTTCATATATTTTTTGAAAATGTTTATGTACACTACTATTGAAAAGGTTGAGGTGCTTAAGTATTTTTTATGTTAATGAAAGAAGACTCTTACGCTCACCAAGGCAGCTTTTATTTGATCAAAAATACAGAAAAACTGTAACATTATGAAATATCTTTACAAAAAACAGTTTTCTATTTGAAAATATTTTAAAATGTAATTTTTTTTTTTCCTGTGATGGCAAAGCATCATTACTCCAGTCTTCAGTGTCACACGATCCTTCAGAAATAATTATAATATGCTGATTTGCTGCAACATTTCTTATTATTGCCAACATGGAAAAATAGGTGCTACTTAATATTTTTGTGGAAACTGTGATACATTTTTTTTCAGGATTCTTTGACGAATAGAAAGTTCAAAAGAATAGCATTTATTTTGAAATCTTTCTCATTTCTGATCAATTTAATGTGTCGTTAACATCATTACTGAATAATAGTAATTTTTTTACAAAAAAATTCTGCTGATCCCAAATGTTTGGTATATGGTGGTATATATATTTTTTATAAATATTATTAAATATAATGTATTAAATGTATAGATTTTTCTTCTCACATTATACCAGCTGAAATAAATACTGAAAATATTCTTTTTAATAATTACTATATGCATTTTATAATATAAAAAATAATATGCAATTTCTTTGTAATATATTATTACAGTATATATAATTTACTGTCTGTAAATAGTATAAATAATAATTGAAACTATACATATTGAGTATTTAAAAAAAGCAATAAATATAAATTCTCCATTAATTAAATAAAAACCATTCTTTAGAGTAATGTGCACTGATGAATCGGTGACAATGACTAATAAAATAAAGTACATTTTATCTTAAATGTATATCTCACAGTGTTCAGTAAGCATCCACAGTATAGCAGGAGTAGCAGACTGAGTGGGATTTCTATCTTTTATATCTTTTGCAGAGGATGATTCCGTTTCAAATACCAGTGGATACAGCATTACCACGCTGTGAACCCAATCTCCCCACACCTGAGACAGGTACTGCAGCTTTCTGCTGTCAAATAACAGCCGTTACACTTCAGTCGGTTATATACAGCTCAATGACACGTCCTTTTGTTCCTCTGTGTGTGTGTGTGTGTGTGTGTGTTGAACAGGATCTCTGTGCAAGAACGTGAGGTCACTGTCTCCCATGCCAACCGCCCGTTCCCCTCAGAAGGTGACTGGTGTATGCTTAAGTCACTCTGTGTTAATAGTTGGTGATATCTAATGAAGTTTGTCCTTGGTTTTGCTCTGCAGTCAATGGTCCCGCCCCTCACGCCCTCCCCGACCGATGGCTTGCCGATGGGGAGCCTGGCGTCTCACTCCCCTGCCCGCTCTGGCAGCTACAGCAGCGGGATCTCGTCCCTCAGCCGCTGCAGCGTATCCGAAACATGCGGGATCGACCTACCGCCGCCCGACCCTCCTCTACCCCCCGCCGTCCCCGCAGACGTGCCCATTCGCCGGGGCAGCAAGACTCCTCCGCCCTACAGCGTCTACGAGCGGAACAATCCCCGGCGAGCGACGCCACTGCCTCACAGTCTGTCAGTGCCGCCCAGTACCGACAACCCCAGCCTGACCGGCAAACCCCAGCTGAACCGCGTGCAGCGCATTAATTCAGAGCCCCGTCACCGGCCCACACCCAGGAAGGTCTCTCAGCTGTAGCGCGTCAGCGGTAACTTGGACTACATCGCATTTTTTGCAGCCGTTTACTGTAAAATAACTGTAGGTTATGTATCATAATTGGCAATGTTTTCAAATGCAAGGAGGTGCATTTTTTGTGGAGGATAGGGAGTGGCATATAAATAAATCTTTCAAATCTTACAAAGTATATGTCAATAAATAAAGCAAAATATGTCAATAAATATGTCAAAGTCCAAAGCAAACAAGCAAAAATTTAATTTGAAAGTCATTTATTTATTGACACATTTCATGCTTTATTTATACTATATATAAATAATTAAAACCGTATAACAATCTTTCAATAAATAAGTATGTCAATAAATAAATGAAGAGGTGTCAATTAAGTAAATAAATAAATGTTAATAAATCTATCATAGTCCGATACAAAACATAATTTAAAAGTTATTTATGTATTGACAGATTTCATTCATTTTTATTCACATTTCAAATATTGTCAATAAATAAATGATGTCAATATTAATACATCAAAGTCTTTTGCAAAATATAATTTATTTATTTGACAAAGCATTTTACATGCTTTAATTTATTTGATTACATTTTATATATAATATGTTGTAATTGTATTTATTTATCAAATAGGCTATTTATAAAATAATGTAATTATTTTAATTTATTAAATAATGTTAATATTTGAGTAAATTTAAACTACTGGACTTTGAACTATGCATTTATTGACATCCACATTTCATGATATTTCTTTTTTTATGTATTGACAAAAGATTTATTTATTATCATATGGCACTCTCAGTCCTCCATACGTTTTGATTTTTAATTTAGCGATTTGTATTCTAAAATCGAAATGGAAGTGAAACGGAATGCTCCCATGATGAATGTTTTCCTTTTTTTGTTCGTTGATATTAAGTAGATCATCTTAATTTCATTTTAAAGCTGCATATTTGATGGTTTAGTGACTATTTAGTGGATCGGCTCTTTAGACCCAGTCTAAAGCGCAGCTCAGAATTGTTCTTCACCGATGAACTGAACCGGCCATCTCGGCGCAGTCCTTCTGATATGCAGTTACGGCTAGAAATGAAATGTGCTAGAAAAGCCATGAAGAGATTATGTACGCTTTGAAATGGCATGTAATTTACAGCAAAATCTGAAGATCTGGCAGGTCCATATCCCATTTAGAGTGCTCTGAAACATATTGCTAGCAAGGTATTTTTGATAGAAGTACAAAATCAGTGTTGTACAGCTTTTCTTTCCACACTACAGCAGTATTTTTTTTTTTTGGTCTTACACGAACCGAGGCGTACAGCTAGACCTGCGTCCCGTTTTAACCGCTTTGTACTTTCTGGAATGGCTAAAAGGTGCTACATATTTCTTAGTGTTTGGTTTTTTTCTAATGTAGCCTCGTATCTACCGAAACTGCCTGACCGTTTAAATGTGCCAATGTGATGAAATTGTGTGGTCTCCGAGTATTGTGCCAAAGATGCAAACAGTATTAACTTCTTTGTCAGTGAGAGTAGTTAGGAAAGCTTAACTGAAGTTAGCGTGACCGCTAGTGCTCAACAATGTGCTTCTTAAACCGTGTGCAGAGGCGTAGATCAAGACTGCATGGGGCATGAGCAGTACAAAGCAATATAACCATTGTAGTTTGCAGAGAGCGATAGAAACAAACATCATCTAGTTCTGAGATGACTTTTCCCAGCAGCCTGCAAATCAGGTTGTGTCGCCGCAGTCACTTCCAAACAATATTGGCTAGATCAAATCTGTTTTTCTTTCTCCTTTGAATGTTAAATCTGACAGAACTTTTCGCATTACGGTCAGAAATTAAATTTGGGATCTTCTTTGGACTCTAGGTTATAGACGATAAACAAAGTTTAGGAAATTGATGTTCGTTTATATTGTTTTACCTTTTCTGTTCTTTCAGTATTTGTTTTCTTCTAAAAAAAACATCGCATTTCCATTTAAAAAAAAAAGTGTTTTCTCATTTTATGTGTTTTATTTATTTATTTATTTATTTTTTACCATGGAACATACTAACAACATTAAAACATTTGTTTTTCTTGCTAACAAAGCCAGTGTAGTCAAGCGTTCAACAAAACAGCTGATTTTAGACATTTACAAAGTTTTAGTTCAAAGAAAATACCAACCCGATCTCACAGGAAAACGTAACTATATTACAAAGTGGCGATTTCGTTTGAATTCATATGAATCTTATGAAATCGTATGTTTTTCGTAAAAAGTAAGCATGAAGGTCCATGCCTGAACATATATATATTTTTCATAAAAAGTAAGCATGAAGGTCCACGCCTGAACATAACTGAGCGTAAGCAAATCGCATGAATTCATACCAATTAGCCACCAATTTGTCAAAACGTAAAATAGTTACGAATTGCCATGTGAGTGTGTTGCTACATCCCTTCCTACGAAAGAAAACTTTCCACATATTGATAGTAACAAACAGCTTTTTCACTGCCAGTTTAAAAACCCACAATTCTTTTAATAAATATTGGACACTAAATATTTGATAGTCGTTAAAATGCAACTTTAAAACACACAGCAGCCTTTGTGAATCTCGGCTGTCAGTTTACATTATTGATCATGTAAAGACAATTGAAATGGTCTGTACTTGATTAAAATTTGTTCTTGGCAAAAATATCCCCTGTGATTTTATTCTATTATTGCATTTTTTGTAGATAAATACAAAGTTCAAAGTGCTGTATATTTTTGGCAACCAAAAATATTTGAAGTGTGAAGAATCGAACTAACGTTGGAATGATTATAAAATACTTAAAGATGGGCACCGTAACCAATTCGTTGTTACCTATTTTATTAACGGCTTTGCAGCTATGTTCTCATATTGCCATGTTATGATAGTTGCTCATTTTCGGCAATCACGTTTTGTAATTTCGATAGATTGCCAGTGGTCAAGTCGTAGGACTTTAACTCTAGTCACGCCTGTATTTCTCCTGTCCTTTTCTCTCCTTTCACCCTCCTTTTTATGGATTATACTCTTTCTGTTCAATTTTTTGAACTTGTAAAGTTGTACTTTATATCATACGATGGGATGAAAGTATTCCATATAGCCTGTGTTACAGATTTTGTACAAAAGGTGTTTATATGAAAATGTAACCAGTTCATAGCTTTGAATGTTGCAACTAAAGTTTTTATTTGTAAATGTTGAATATTAACCATCAAACAAATAAAGGTTGATTGATGTAAACTGTGATGTTATATATATTATGGTGACTATGACTGTAAGCAACCTTTTACCATGTTTAAACATTTACCACAGTTTTTTTAACTGTTTGACAAAGAGTTCTCATTTTATATTTTTATGGATGACTAATGTTTTGATGGAAACTTCATTGTTGTATATACAATGAAACATAATTTCATAATACCATAGTAAAACCATGTTTGTAGATGCCATTTTTTATATTTGTGATTAAAAACAGCGCTATGGATAGATTCATAGTCTGTATAAGGGATTGTAATATTTTTCACATTAATATTTTTAATTATATTAATTACTGTTAATATAATGGTTATGAATATATTTTAATTGTTATGAATCTTTTCAAATAAATCTCTAGTGACAAAAATTCATACATATAAAATACATTATGAAAATGACATGTAACACCCTTTTTTGATCAGACATCTACCTCACAGCCTCATTTTCGTAAAATTTAAGAATGAATGCAATAATGTGTAGTATTTTTTTTCTGTCCTAAAAATATTTCAAATTTCTAAATCAAATATAGCTAATTTCTTTCAAATCTCACATTCCATTCATTTTTTATTATAATATGTAAAATAGGCCTATTATTTTGAATAATTATTTCAATTTTATATGCAGGCTATGTATGTATGTACACGCATTTTATTTTACATTTTGAATATTTTATTGTATTTAAAACTTAAGTTTAGTAATGTAAAACGAATATTTATTTATTTACTTTGAAATAATTATACACATTTTATTCAAATGTTCAAATATATCCTTATTGTACTATTACACACCTACTGTTTGCCCTTGTTTATAGTAGCGGCATGACCTATCAATCCAGCGTGGTCGCCATAAAGTCTGAACTACAGAAGGATTTACTGATGTACTTTTGAATTAGTGTCGCAGTTTTCAACTTAGTACACCACAAAATGAAACAAGAGAGATGTAGGGAAAGACGACAACATACTGTACATTTGCTAATGTAGTAACTGTGTTGTTTGTACAGTCGGTTTGTCAGAGCTCAGGCTGTATCTCAATTTAAAACGTAATTCGTTTAAGTTACGTATAATATCTAAACTACTACAAATAGTAGTATACTACACAGAATACTGTATCCCAGTATGCAGTGCACTTTACTCGACCTCCATGTCCAGAGTCCAAGTTGTTTATCAGGAACTATTTAAACAGTTATAAGTCAAGACATTCTTTACACAAAATGATAGCCTATTAAAAATGGGAAATAATAGTTTTTATATCTGGAAGGTTAACTGAACAGCACTTGCTAAATTAAACAAACATGCAATGTAAAAAGGTCAGATAAAGGTAATACAGTAGCTATAATAGCATGTATATATACATACGCTTTCTTTTAAGTAGTAGAACTGGCTATAGACATTCAAAACAGGCCTGTGATGTCCAAAAATGTTGATTGTTCAAAATATGTTCATGCCAACTAGGCAGGCAGCTCATTATGTTTTGAGACACAGCCATTGCTTGTTTGCTCCCCATCGCAGTCACTCAGTTCAGGAGTAAAGATTAGTATCTTTTCATTTTTGCCATATAGATCTCATGTAAAGGTACGTGAAGACACTGATATAAAAAGAGGTCATTCTCCCATATGAGTGCTGAATTTAGTTTCTGGGTTAATTAATTAACGAAGTTGCCCTTGCGAAGCTGCCCTAATGAATAAGATTATTTTGAATTTCTAATCAGTAACTCATGAAAACCTCACTTTATATTGGCTTTGAGGTTTAAAATAGTTATTTCCATTAAAGGAATATTAGATTTAGTATATATTAAATACAACAGATCATATTATACATTATTAAATATATAAACTGCATATTAAGAATATAAACTGCTACACTATGTATACAATTTTTGCTAAATGAAAATATTAATAAAAATGTAAAAAAAAAAAAAATATATATATATATATATGCACACACAATATTCAGTATCTTTTGTATTAAAATTTAAATAACATTTAATAGAATATTTTACATTTTTGAAAGAAAAAAAAAAAATCACTCTCTCACACACACAATCTCAATGACAGGCTATATGGAATATTTTCCATTGTATGACAACTACAAGTGTGTGTATATGTATGTTTATATATATATATATATATATATACAGTGGGTACGGAAAGTATTCAGACCCCCTTAAATTTTTCACTCTTTGTTATATTGCAGCCATTTGCTAAAATCATTTGTTAATTTTTTTTCCTCATTAATGTACACACAGCACCCCATATTGACAGAAAAACACAGAATTGTTGACATTTTTGCAGATTTATTAAAAAAGAAAAACTGAAATATCACATGGTCCTAAGTATTCAGACCCTTTGCTCAGTATTTAGTAGAAGCACCCTTTTGATCGAATACAGCCATGAGTCTTTTTGGGAAAGATGCAACAAGTTTTTCACACCTGGATTTGGGGATCCTCTGCCATTCCTCCTTGCAGATCCTCTCCAGTTCTGTCAGGTTGGATGGTAAACGTTGGTGGACAGCCATTTTTAGGTCTCTCCAGAGATGCTCAATTGGGTTTAAGTCAGGGCTCTGGCTGGGCCATTCAAGAACAGTCACGGAGTTGTTGTGAAGCCACTCCTTCGTTATTTTAGCTGTGTGCTTAGGGTCATTGTCTTGTTGGAAGGTAAACCTTCGGCCCAGTCTGAGGTCCTGAGCACTCTGGAGAAGGTTTTCGTCCAGGATATCCCTGTACTTGGCCGCATTCATCTTTCCCTCGATTGCAACCAGTCGTCCTGTCCCTGCAGCTGAAAAACACCCCCACAGCATGATGCTGCCACCACCATGCTTCACTGTTGGGACTGTATTGGACAGGTGATGAGCAGTGCCTGGTTTTCTCCACACATACTGCTTAGAATTAAGGCCAAAAAGTTCTATCTTGGTCTCATCAGACCAGAGAATCTTATTTCTCACCATCTTGGAGTCCTTCATGCGGGCTTTCATGTGTCTTGCACTGAGGAGAGGCTTCCGTCGGGCCACTCTGCCATAAAGCCCCGACTGGTGGAGGGCTGCAGTGATCGTTGACTTTCTACAACTTTCTCCCATCTCCCGACTGCATCTCTGGAGCTCAGCCACAGTGATCTTTGGGTTCTTCTTTACCTCTCTCACCAAGGCTCTTCTCCCCCGATAGCTCAGTTTGGCCGGACGGCCAGCTCTAGGAAGGGTTCTGGTCGTCCCAAACGTCTTCCATTTAAGGATTACGGAGGCCACTGTGCTCTTAGGAACCTTAAGTGCAGCAGAAATTTTTTTGTAACCTTGGCCAGATCTGTGCCTTGCCACAATTCTGTCTCTGAGCTCTTCAGGCAGTTCCTTTGACCTCATGATTCTCATTTGCTCTGACATGCACTGTGAGCTGTAAGGTCTTATATAGACAGGTGTGTGGCTTTCCTAATCAAGTCCAATCAGTATAATCAAACACAGCTGGACTCAAATGAAGGTGTAGAACCATCTCAAGGATGATCAGAAGAAATGGACAACACCTGAGTTAAATATATGAGTGTCACAGCAAAGGGTCTGAATACTTAGGACCATGTGATATTTCAGTTTTTATTTTTTAATAAATCTGCAAAAATTGTTTTGTGTTTTTCTGTCAATATGGGGTGCTGTGTGTACATTAATGAGGAAAAAAATGAACAAATGATCTTAGCAAATGGCTGCAATATAACAAAGAGTGAAAAATTTAAGGGGGTCTGAATACTTTCCGTACCCACTGTGTGTGTATACATGTATATACATTGCCATTTTTTTGCTAAATGAAAATATTAATAAAAAATTTAAAAAAGTATTTTATATTTGAATTATTATTTTTTTTAATTATATTTTATATTTTATATTTAAAAATAATTTAAATCATTTAATAGAATATTTAATATTTTTGAAAAAAAAAATCACACACACACACACATACACATATATGAATTTCTTTACAAATTGAAAATGAATTGAAATATATAAATAAAAATAATAAAAATCTCGTTTCGCCCTCATTTTAATGGATTATACATTTTCTGTTCAATTTTTTGAACTTGGAAAGTTGTCATACAATGGAAGATATTCCATATTGCCTGTCATTGAGATTTTGTACAAAAGGTGTTTATATGAAAATTGTTTTATTTTTTATTTAAAAATATGTACGAATAATCTAATTTCAAATATGCAATAGCTAAAATGTATATTAATTGAAAAATAATAATGAATTTGCGTGTGTGCAGCCTATATGTAGACTGTTTAAAAGCAGCCAGTTGTGCGCGAACCTTTGACTTTTGCATATAAACAGTTTTAAAAAGTTTTACCATAGGATATCGTGAGTCAGCCTCGTTCTTTTTTGTCTGCTCGTCTACAGCTGTCTGCAGCACATCATTAATCTCACCGCTGCTGTGATGCAGACTAATGGTCAAGCATTCCAGCTGAAATCATACTTACAGGTGCAGACACTGAGATAATTTAATCAGATTCGGTCTGTCAGCGCCGTGTTGTGAAATGCACTGTTAAAATAGGCCCATGCATCAAGGAAACTGAAAATTGCCTTGTCGAGAGTGGAAATCTGTCATTGCGGTTTCAAATTACCCTAAAGCAGCGAGTTCACTAAGCATTTTTGGACACATTTGATGACTGGTGCAATTAAAATGGTTACGCTCAGGTATGCATAAACAAAGCTACCAGGCTACAGTTTTACATTATGCAGGTGGCATATTTGACAGTATTACTCGCAGGATAAATGGGTTAGAAGTTATAAACGCAAAGCATATGAAAAATCGATTCTGCTGGCATGAGACCACCATGCTCCGTTCTGCAGCTGTGTGCATTGGTCACCAAATATTACCCAGACATTTGCTTTCAACTCTAGAAACACATCTTTAATTGGACACAGCTACAAAAAAATCCATCTATGTTGCACACCTGCTGTGCCAACCTTGGTTTTTATCGCTCACGGTTTTATTTCTGTCCGTAGCACATGGAAAATGGTGGAAAATGTTCTCGACTCGGAATCTGAAAGCAGCCTTTGATGAAAAATGAACTCGATGCTTTCTTTTGATCACCGCGCACCAGTCCTAGATTCTCCCATCTGCCCGTTCTTAAGAATAAACTATTAGATGCTCCACTTTACACACCTTTGAGATCCTCGTGGCATGTGCCAAACTCTCCGTGTGTAGCCTGAAGTAAAAATATAGGATTGTGGCTCAGTGGAGGGACAAGCAAAAATAGACGTCTTTGGGAAAAAAGGCCGTTGTGTGTTGTGTGGCACCAGCATGATTGGCAGTCTCTCACTGTATGTGCTGGTGAGGGATTATTGTTAGAGGAACCTGACAGCTGGCACTTGGCAGGTCTGCCCCGAACACCATGGATAATTTAGCTGCTCGTTGTCATAATAGTTCATTAGTCACACTCTTGTGTGAGACGCAGCTCTTCACCAGCTAAGCAAATGAATACTTAAAACTACAAGAAGTTTCAGAGCAGGGTAAGGCACATGAGAGATGAATCTGCTAGACGAAGATGACGTGAAATCAAAATGTACCCTGTTTGCTTTCTTAATACATGTTTCTGCTCTTATTGTGTTTGATTCAGCACTTGCAAGGTCTTCCAGAGAAAAAAAGAAAATTGTGTTGAATTAAAATTCAGTAACCTTTGACATTTATATATACAGTACCATTCAAACATTTATTTGAAGGAAATGAATACCTTTATTTAGCAGGAGCACATTCAGTTGATCAAAAGTGACAGTAAAGACGTATTTGTTACATTCATTGTTTTTATTTTATTTTGTTTTTTTTTATGTAATTTAGTGTTACAAAATATTTAATTTTTCTACTTTCTATTTATTACAGACACCAGCAAACTAACATATTAGAATGATTTCTGAAGGATCAGGTGACACTGAAGACTGAGGTAATGATGCTGAAAATTCAGCCTTTTCATCAAGGAATAAATTGCATTTTAAAATATATCAAAAAAGAAAACAGTTGTTTTAAATGTTAATAATATTTCACAGTATTACAGTTTTTACTGTATTTTTTAATCAAATAAATTTTTCAAGAACTTTATATAACTTTATATAAATATAACTTTTCTACTCAGAGGGATAAGTTTAGGCTCCAGAGAGTAGTGAGAATGGCAGAACGCATTATTGGGACTGATCTACCTTCCTTTCAAGATCTGCACTTGTCAAGGGTTAAGAAACGGGCTCTGAGGATTGTTCGTGATCCTTTACATCCTGCATTCAATCTTTTCAGACTTTTACCTTCTGGAAGGCGTTATAGTCTGGTTAAAACAAGAGCAGCTTTTCAGAATAGCTTTTTTCCAGTAGCCATAAAACTCTAAATTCTACCATGTAACTTTGTAATATTGTAATTTTGTAATGTTGTAAGTTTTTTGTGTGTGTGTGTGTGTGTGGGACGCCTTATACCGGCAGTAAATTCCTTGTATGTTATGCATACCTGGCCAGTAAATGTTGTTGTTGTTCTTATAGACTCCAAACTTTTGAACAGTAATCTGTCAAAAGCTATTGAATATTATTTTTCATAAAATAATAATTCATTTATTAGTTATCAATTATAATATTTAAGAGGTTTTGGGCATTTTTATAATATTTACGATATAAATTAATTTTGCTTTAAAAATGTATTATTGAGTCCGTACATAAACAGTCAATGCTCAAAACTGTGTTCTTTAGAAAAAAGAAAGAAAGAAAGAAAAGAAAGAAAGAAAGAAAGAAAGAAAGAAAGAAAGAAAGAAAGAAAGAAAAAAAAATATATATATATATTACTGACATCTTGTAGGACTTATAAGTGATCTTTGTGTAGCTAGTCAAACACATCCTCCTCAAGTATCCTGCAATTTTATGTTTCAACCACAGGTGTCGAATGTCGATAGACTACGTAGAAATGTTGTAATTTTGATTTACTTTTTTGGAATTGCGATTTTACTTCCCTTCTCACAACGCGATTCTTTTATGCTTCATCACACAATTATTTTTACTCTTGCCCACTTTTCACTTGGGAATACATCTTATTACAGAAGTAAAGTGGTTTGCAAATGCTGTTTCGTGCAAAATTTAAATAATCAGTGTTTGTATTATATTGATAATGTTGCCTCGGGTAGCCTACATACACAGCAGAGAGTCGGGAAGGTGTCTCTTTACACAAAAGAGGTTTTTGTCATTTTCCCTGCTTGAGCCGTATCTGGCTCACAGCAGTGCAACCCTGACAAATCCTGCACTGCGTTATGATTCTCTCAGCACTTTTTTTTTTACCCTATACATCTCCCAGATCCTCCGCTAAGTTGTTGTAGTCTCTGATTTTTGAGCCTCTTGAATGCCCTCCTGCGAGCAAATTGCTTCAAGACTTTCTTCAAGTGCTTACCAGTAAGTCTGCAAAGTTGCTGCCAGAGACCTTGAGGGCTTTTTTGTGAAAATGGTACAAGCTGTTCCTCGTCTTTTTGTTACTGTGGTGAACTCTCTCAAATGAATGAGAAGCATAACTGCATACCGTGTACCTCCAAATCACGCATCACACTAGCAATTAATGGTATTAGAGTGAGCGTGCTTGTCAGATTCGATTTCAATGCCTCAGTGGGTTTTTCTGCCCTAATGCGTTGGGTGTACGGAGTTTTGTCATTGCGAATACGGTCCACAGATGGCCGCAGATAGGTGCAATTACTAAATTCATTATTAAATGGTTAGTTCACCCCAAAATGAAAATTATGTCATTAATTACTCGCCATCATGTCGTTCCAAACCCATAAGACCTTCGTTCATCTTCAGAACACAAATTAAGATATTTTTGATTAAATCGGAGAGCTATCTGACCCTCCATAGACAGCAACGCAACTGAAATGTTCCCAGGTCCAGAAAAGTAGTAAATACATCGGTAAAACAGGTCCATGTGACATCAGTGGCTCAACTTCAGTTTTGCGACGCTACGAGAATACTTTTTTTTTGCGCAAAGAAAACAAAAATAATTTACTCAACCATTCTTCTCCCCCAAGTTAAGTCTTCCGCCATTTTAGAGAGTATCACAATACATACGCATGCTTTCCCCCCGAACGTAAATAATGCTGATTACATCAAATACGTTCTTGGGTACTCCCCAAAATGGCGGAAGACGTAACTCGGGGGAGAAGAATAGTAAATTGTTATTTTTGTTTTCTTTGCGCAAAAAATTTTATTCTCGTAGCGTCGCAGAACTGAAGCTGAGCCACTGATGTCACGTGGACCTGCTTTACTGATGTATTTACTACGTTTCTGGACCTGGGAACATTTCAGCTGAGTTGCTGTCTATGAAGGGTCAGATAGCTCTCCGATTTAATCAAAAATATCTTAATTTGTGTTCCGAAGATGAACGAAGGTCTTACGGGTTTGGAACGACATGAGGGTGAGTAATTAATGACATAATTTTCATTTTGGGGTGAACTAACCCTTTAAATTGGCTGCTTCATGAGTGTTTTCTTCTTTTTGACCTCACTAGTCCCTTGCAATTTGATTCAAAACAAGATGGTTCATGCTTAGAGGCATATAGTTAAGCTTTTGATACTTTTGTTCTCTTTGTGAGTTTAGATCATCCAACATATCCTTGAAACATGTCTTTTTCCTGTGAAGAGACTACTTCTCAATACTTAAACAACAAAGATATCCATATTTTGTTGAATGTTTGAATTATTTCTTCATAAGATGTTACCAGACCAGAAAAAGATGTTTAAATTGCCTGGCTGAACTCTTTGAACAAGCCAAGGTCATTTCTCTTTTCATTCTCTCTCTTCAGGCGATGGCGCAGATGGGCTTTGGGCGAAGATACTTCAAAGCTTTTGTTAGTGGCTTCTTTGTAGCCGTCCCTGTGACAGTGACTGTTTTAGACTGTCTTGCCTATGTGACACGCGTGGAAGGTGCCTCGATGCAGATGGGATGTCTTTATACACTTTATCAAACTTGTAATGTTGTTTTGATTAATCTGGTTTAGTATAGTTTTGCTGAAAGTTAGCAAAGATGTGCATTTTCTTCAGACAACAAGTCAGAGCTGTGGCGCAGTGGTTCTCGTACATTTTAGACACGTGAAGCCAGGGGTGCCCAATCCTGCTCCTGGCGATCGACTGTCCTGCAAAGTTCAGCTCCAACTCTCATCAAACAGACTTGAAGCAACTAATTAAGGTCTTCAGGATCGCTTGAAAATTAAAGACATGTGTGTTTGATTAGAGTTGGAGCTGAACTTTGACAGTCGATCGCCATGAGCAGGATTGGGCACCCCTGCCTTAAGCCATGGTGCTCATATGGGAGATGCAGGTTTGAGGCCAACCTTTTTTTTGATCGCTTTACCCTTTTTGTTGCCTTTTTGTCTTCACTATTTCTGTATTGTTATATATATATATATATATATATATATGTATAAAATATTAAAAAGGCACCAAATTTAAAACAAAAATCGCATTGTCATAGAATTTAATCTTGAGATATCTCTCTCTCTCTCTTTCTATATACATATGTATGTGTGTGTATATATATATATATATATATATATATCTGTTTTTAAGGCCCTGTATGGTTTAATCCAACATCTTGGTGCAGCTCCATGTCCAAATTGTCGTATCCTACCCATTTTCACACCAAATGTGGTTTTGTGTTTATCTAGTCATCACTGCTGACAATGCAAATAATAACAGTAACCCAGGGTTTAGGAATGTACAGTGTGACACATCAGATTATGAATGATCAGGATTAATTGTTAACTCTAGATAAAGTATGAACAGTGTGAAATGTAAAATAAGATTACCCAGGATCCCGTTTACAATTACCCAATGTTAATTATTTCAAGTGTGAGAGACTCACACTTCACTTCAAGTGTGAGTGATTATGCCAAATATGCCCTTTAGCACTATGACTATGCTCACATTATATAACATTAAAAAAAAAAAAATCTAATAATTAATCCAGGTTAGGCAAATCTTGGTTTATTGATGTGAATGCAATGTGTGGTAAAAGAAACCACTTTTCCCTGTGAGGTGTGGGATTTGATTCAAACATGTTACAATATTGTGTGTTTGAACTCTTGGTAGCTTCCGAAGCTGTTAAAATGAACAAAATTCCTTCTTCCAAATATCCCTGAAACTGATTCAAATATAGAATCTCATGAATAGACTACTGAGAGAAAGATAATGTCCCTCAACTTGAAAATTTCATTGCATTTTTAGCACTCCGACAGGTATGTTCTGTGCATTTTGTTTTGATAGAGGGAAACAAGATGCATTCCTAGTTTCAACATTACTTATTCTTCAGACATTCTGCTTTAAATACAATAAATATCAGCTGTATACAAAGTGACCAACATTTGCTTTTCAGCCACTAAAATAGGTAGGGTAAACATACCTATTAAGCTCAATTCCATCAGTGGACTTAGAATTCAGTTCTTTGACAGGTTTCATCATCTTTTCCAGGGACTTCTCAGGTAGGGCATCCTCTGTCAGGGTTACCTCAGGTAGGTGGTTCTCTTCCAGGGTTTCTCCAGGTGAGTGCACACCTCCCTTTCTTCCTGAAGGTTCAAATGGCCTTGCATCTGGATTTAATGCAGTATATCTGGTATTTTCATTCGTGGCTTCACCACAAGGCACTTCTCGAATAACAGTTATGGTGGGATATGACGTGTCTTGTGAAGGCTGAGGCATATAATAATCTAACTCTTCATCTTGATGGTCAAAAGCTGATTCTTGGACCAATTCATCTTGGGTTTCCAGTGTTTCGCCAGAACAAGAGACCTTCTCAGTCATTTCCACTTTGTCACTTTCATCAGTGGGGATGGTGAAAGTCAAGAATCCACAAGGCAAAAGCAGATCTCGAAGAAGTGTTTTTTCAGGACCACTCATCGTAAGAGGCTTCACCACATAAACAGGAGATTCGTTTATCTGTTTGACTACTTGATAAACTGTATTGCTCCATCGATCAGCGATCTTATGCTTTCCTTTTATGCCCACATTTTTGACAAGGACACGGTCCCCAATATGCAAGGTAGATTCTCTCACTTTCAGATCGTATTTCTGTTTGTTACGAAAAGCCGTCTTCTGACTGTGTTCAACAGCTGGCTGGTAAATTTCTCGTAAACTCTCCTGCGGGTTTTTGACATAGTCAGAGTGAGACTTTCTTCCTCCCTTCTGGTTTGATAAAAGCCACGTCAACTGGAAGGCTTGGCTGTCTCCCAAACATCAATTGATAAGGTGAGAAAGCAGTCGCATCGTTCCTGGTACAGTTATAGTCAAGCACCAGTGGTTGAACATGGTCACGCCATCTCACTTTGTCTTCTTCTTGGAGAGTTCCAAGCATTTGAAGGAGTGTGCGGTTAAAACATTCTACAGGATTCCCAAGCGGGTGAAAGGGAGTTGTTCGAGTCTTCTTTATCCCCAACAAGAGACAAAGATCCTTAATGACAGTAGACTCAAAGTCACGACCTTGGTCGCTGTGCAAGCGTTCTGGAATCCCATAGTGCACAAAGAAGTTGTTCCACAGAGCTTTGGTAACCGTTTTTGCTCTCTGATCGGCTGTAGGGACGGCCACAGCATATTTAGTAAAATGGTCCGTGATAACTTGGATGTTCTTCGTACCACGGCTATCCAGTTCTAGAGAGAGATAGTCCATACAGACTAGTTCCAGCGGCCTGCTGGTTTCTATATTAACCAAGGGGAATGCTTTTTCTGCCTTGGCCTTCCTCCTGATGCACCTCTTGCAAGTGCTGACTTTGCGTTCAACATTTAGGGACATCCTCGGCCAATAAAAGCGAGTGCGCACTAGATCTAAAGTACGTTCTCCACCCATATGACCTACTGAGTCATGTAGGGCTTCCAGTGCAATTTCCCGATACTTCTGAGGAAGAACAAGCTGATAAGGAGACTTCTCTTGGTTCATACGCTTCCTGTATAGGACTCCATCTATGAATGTGAACTGATCCATTACTCTGAGCATCAGCTGAACTTCTCTGGTTTCATGACGTCTGACACGATAAGAGAGTCGTTTACCGGTATACAAGAGTTCAACCACTCTACTTATTGTGGGGTCCTGTGACTGTTCTGCTACCCACTCTTGCGATGAAATTCTGGGGAGAGTGCTCGACCCAGGGAGTAGATCCGCCTGCACAAAATCTGCTGGAATAGCATCAGTATTCGTGGTCAAACATTGCAAAGTAGCAGGTAAATAATCTTGCTCTTCTTCTGCCACAAGTTCATGCAATTGATGTTTCTGGCAAATGGCTTTCACCGCTTCATTTGGGAATGAATTTGCATTTTCTTCTTCCATGAACTGAGAAATGAATTGATAAATACGATCGTCCTCAGCCTTGGAATTTAAATCTGACTGATGGTGTGGTTGCCGGGAAAGGCCGTCGGCATCTTGATTTTTCTTTCCGGCTCGGTACTGAAGGCTAAAATTGAAATTTGATAAGGAGACAAGCCAACGGTGTCCCACAGCGTCGAGCTTGGCAGATGTTAATACATATGTTAGAGGGTTATTGTCTGTCATGACAACGAACTCCACTCCGTACAGGTAGTCATAGATTTTGTCTGTTATCGCCCACTTCAAGGCTAAAAATTCCAACTTGTGGGTGGAGTAACGTTTCTCACAATTTGATAACTCTATGCTGGCAAATGCGATAACTCTCAGGTGGCCTTCTTGCTCTAGATGTAAAGCAGCGCCCTGGCCATGTAGGCTGGCGTCTGTGTGAAGAATATACGGCAACTTTGGGTTTGCAAACCCCAACACTGGGGCAGTGGTGAGCTTCTCAATTAATGTCTGAAAACAAACATCACACTCAGGTGTCCATCTACTGACAAAAGGCTTCTTAAAGTCAGTGTTAGGAGGAAGCCTGGACCCCTTTTTCTTATGGGGTGGACAGTAACCAGCTGTTAGTGCATTTAAGGGCTTCACGATTTTTGAGTAGTCTCTGACAAACCTTCGATAATAGCCAGTAAATCCTAAGAAGGATTTTAGCTCACTGATGTTAGTGGGTTTTGGCCAGGCGGTAAGAGCTGAGATTTTATCGGGGTCAGTCTCTACACTGTTTTCTGAAACAATGTGTCCAAGGTACTTTACTGACTTCATGAAGAAACGACACTTGTCTGGGGACAGCTTTAGACCAGATTCTTTTAGTTTGTTCAAGACTTTCATGAGGCGTTCCTCATGTTCCTCCAGACTACTTGAAAAAACTATAAGATCATCAAGAAAAACAAGGACTTCTTTCAGATGTAGGCTGCCCATACACTTTTCCATAACATGTTGAAAGGTGCTAGGGGCGTTTGTCACCCCCTGTGGCATCCTGTTAAACTCCCAGAATCCCATAGGTGTAACAAATGCTGTCTTATGGTTGTCGTTCCCTTCGACCTCGACTTGATAGTACCCTGATTTCAAGTCCATAACAGAAAACCACTTTGACCCTGTTAAGGCAGAAAATGTCTCTTCAATGTTTGGAAGTGCGTAGGCATCCTTTATTGTTTGATTGTTCAACTTTCTATAGCCTACGCAGAGTCGAATGGAACCATTTTTCTTTTTCACGACAACTATAGGTGAAGCAAATGGACTTTCAGACTCACGCATGATGTTTGCGTCCTTGAGTTCCTGAAGATGAAGTCTAACAGCCTCATAGTCAGAAGGAGGGATGGGCCTTGCTCTTTGTTTAAAAGGTGTTGGGTCAGAGAGGCGAATTCTGTGCTTAACTGCTGTGGTGTGTCCGTAATCAAGATCAGTCATAGAAAAAACCTCAGGAATGGAATTGAGTTTTGCTGCGATTCTGTTTCTCCACTCTTCAGAGAGAGGTGAGTTAGTGAAATCGAAAGTGATCTTGTTATCATGGCTAGTAGAACATATGGCATTGCAGCTAAATACAATACCTTCTCCTCAACAGAAGTATCCTTCAGCAAAGACAAAGCAGATGGAACATAAAGCTCAGCTAAGCAACATTTTCTTGGAAGGGTGATTTCGTTAGCGGTTTCATTCTGAAGAAGGATAGGAACTTTGAATGATGTTCCTCTGGGACTTGTGAGGACATAACTGCAAAGCAGTAACCCACCAGGGAGAATGGAGTATCTCTGGGGCATCTCTGGCGGTAGACACGCCTCTAACGTATCCGTCCAGGACTATCTTTTGACCAGCAGGTATTTTAATGTCCTGTTTCCCTTTCAATTTGACTTTGAAATTTGTCAATTTGACCCACCTTACCATTTTGTTTCTCAAGGTTGTATCTGTGCAACAGGTTCTGGACTAGAGGTGAGTACAGACATCGCCCGTTGAGAACAGCATGGCCATTACTGCTTGTGACACAGGACTTGAACAAGGTATCTAGGGTGTTAGTGCCAATAAGTACTGTGATTTCAAGATTGAATTTGTAGTCGGGAATGACAAGTGCTAACGTGGTGACAGTCTCAGCTTTTCCAGTGATATCTTCAGAGAAATGCATACTCACTTCAGTGTAGCCCAAATAGGGCACAGTCTGCCCTCCAGCTCCTTCGACTTCAATGAGATCATCCAGAGAGAGGAGTGGATGGGATGACAAGTGAGTATCATAGAATGACTTGGACACAGTTGTCACCTATGACCTTGAATCGAGAAGAGATACACAGGGATTCCCTTCAATGGCAATTTTAGCAGTGCATCTGGGACCTGGATTTACCTCACTGTCATTTGCTGAAACACTGGAATTGGCTTGACTCTCTATTCTTTCTTCATTCAGTCCATTTGGACACTTCTTTCTGCAAAGGGGCCCAGTATGTTGCATTACTGAAACCCGACCCGGTTTAACGGCATTCCGTTTCTCCTTGTCCAGTCATCCCGTTTGGCTTTGAGCTCCTTGTACTTTTGGTCTACTAGAGCTTTGCTGATGGAGCCTTCGCATACTCTGGCTACATGGCCATCTTCTCCACATCTAAAGCAGAACCATGGCTTTGGAGGTTTACTCGTTACTTTCTGGACATTTATCTCTGCTTTAGCTGGCATGACTTTTGGGCTTTCCACTAACTTAGGCTCACGTCCTTCTCTCTTTTTAGACTTGGAGGACTTTAACTGCATTTGCAGATCGGCCACTTGCTTTCTCAATTCCTCAGTCTCAGACAGGCAAGCTTGCAACACACCAGGGTCGCCATAAGCGAAGTGAAGTGAAGTGAAGTGACATGTGGCCAAGTATGGTGACCCATACTCGGAATTTGTGCTCTGCAATTAACCCATCCAAAGTGCACACACACAGCAGTGAACACACACACACCGTGAACACACACCCGGAGCAGTGGGCAGCCATTTTTACGCCCGGGGAGCAGTTGGGGGTTCGGTGCCTTGCTCAAGGGCACCTCAGTCGTGGTATTGAGGGTGGAGAGAGCGCTGTACACTCACTCCCCCCACCTACAATTCCTGCCGGCCCGAGACTCGAACCCGCAACCTTTAGGGTACAAGTCCGACTCTCTAACCATTAGGCCACGACTAACCAGAGGCATTATTAGCAAACTGTGTGTGACTCGTAACCTTATGCTTCAAACTGCCTATGCATTGCAGCTGCATCCTGTCAAGTTTTGCAGCTCTTCTGTCTTCTTCAGTTCTGAGGAGTAACAACAGCTCAGCAAAGTCAGGTGGTGTCTTTGTTTTAGACTCAAGCTGAAGGGTAAGTATCAGGGAATGATCCCAGCACCCCTGCTGGAACTGTTTCAATAAGTGGCGATTTGCGGAGGACTGCTCTACTCCATTCCGCCTGACAGCAGTGCTAAGGATGGTCTGCAGTCTCTGTAAGTAGTCAGAAGCTTTCTCACCCGTGTCCTGGTGAGTATTTAGGAACCTGGAAAAGATCTCATCGCCATTCTCCACCAGCCCATAAGCAGAATCAAGAAGTTTCACATAATCCTGTGGAGGGGCAGTGGAACCAAGTTGCTTGACCACATCTGAGGCTGGTGGTAAGAGACTTTCAAGGATCCTTCTCCGCTGAACATCTGGAGGGAAAGAATCTTGTAGCAACAGGTCAACATGGAGGCACCACGTATCAAAGTCGGCTTCACCTGGGGGTTTTGGAACTCGGCCAGAGAATGAACGCAGCCATGTTGAATGTGCTTGCACTGCAGAAGGGTCATTTTTAATGACATCTTCGACAACTATGCGTTGCACCTCAGGTGGGTTTAATTCATCAGGAGTAAGTGCATTCAGTGCAGACTTTGGAGTCTTTTTCCTCACTGCTGGACCAGATTTAATTTTTGATCTTTTAGACTGTGATTTCTTTTTGTATCTTTGCAGCATGGAACTGCTGTGGTCAGAAGATGTCATATCTGAACCAGCATCATCACAACTGGTCCAGGGAAGAATCCTCAGCTTGGGCATGCGACTGTTTAGTGAGTGGGGCTAACACTTTGACACTATCTACATGCCAGGTAACTGTGGGGTTTCACATATTTTTTATCTCTATGGGGAAATCAGGCTCCATGAGTGCAACAGAAGTCTGTGTATCAAACTCTACTACTACAGTAGACTGCCCTGACTGTACAGTACTGGGGGCTACTCTCACTACTTTCACCACAACTCCATATTTTGTAAGGGCTAACACACACACAGCACATTTTGCTTTGACTTTGTAGTGTCTCTCAATATCTGAAACACTCATTTTGCTTAATCATTTTGCAAAAAATTTACAGGAAATAATAATAAAAAATATCACTCAGTTCAAATAACTTGTGTTCTGGCTGTAATTATCCTTCTGGCTGGATCGCCACAAAAAGGTGGTGTAACAAGGCAAAAGTTGTCAGTATAACACTGTGTTATACCACTCTGAATAGATATAGGGCTAGGTTCGACTCTTGGGAGGATAAAAATTAAATTTGGCCCAAATGGAATGAAGCAGCTAACAGCCAGCACATTTATTGCACATATAAAAAATAAAAAAAATAGAGTAAACAAGTTAGTATTTTGCTGTATTGTCCCAACACAATACTTTTGGAATGGGAAAAATTTTATATTTATTCCAGGTTGTGCATAACAGTTCCAAGAAAGCAAAGAAAGAGAAGAAAAAAAAAAGAAAGTGTCCAAAAGTCCTGGTTCCTTCGCAAGTTGGTGTGTGTGTGTAGTGTAAGATGAATGTATGTATAAGGCCTTGTTTTATCTTAGTACCTGGGTAGTGTGTGTGTGAGTAGTAACAGCTTAGCTGTAATTAAAAAGAATCCCACGATGCAGACTGGTCTGAGTTGAACATCGGCAGTAGGCCCTTCATGGAATCATAGGGTCTGGCTCGCCATAGCTCACATAAGCTCACAGTTGATCATGTCACAGGATGGAATCAGGCAACAACAAAAAAAACAGAGTTCGTAGAAATAACTTCTCAATCGACATCAATATGAATTCCTTTTGAAACCCATGAACATACTCATGCGTACCAGCTGCGAAGAGTCTTCTTCTCCTAATCTCTACGTCTCAGTTAACTAGATCATACAGCGACCCCTACAGGGAAACTACAGTACTGCATTGAACTTAAGCAAAACTTTAGGGAGTTACAGTTTGTTTTATTGGTTTGTATTATTTGATTTTTGAATATGTGTTACTTAGCTGAACGTGGACTAGCCTAGATGTTGCAATGTGCTTAAATGACACTTCACTATGAATATATAACTGATCAAATTGAATGCCTTGTTGTTTGATTTTAGTGTTCTGTTTTTTGTGATTGACTTTGTACCTTCAAACAAATATATTTTTACAATTATTCTTTAGAAATTTTCCTTAAAATAAACAAGAATTTTTAATTAAACATGATGTGAGCTTAATGGGAACAGGGGTGTGCTTAAAGGGTACAAAAATGTTCCCTTTAAGCACAGCCAGACTTTTTGAATTTAATGATGTATATCTTAATTGAAATGCTTTTGTCATTTAAAATAAAATTAAATATTTTTGTGTGAGAGATTAATATTTTATTTTAACATAACTTTCTGTACTGAAACCAATATCTTGTGCACTAAAAATGTCTCCGTGTAGATTTTGGTGTTCTTAATAGGTACGTTTACCCTAATATTCAACAATCTGAAAATGGAGCTTCATTGTGGTCCCCATATCTCTGGGACTGAACAATGTAGAGCCTTGAAAAGTTTATTAAGAACTAGAATCTCAAATCATATTGCGATATCTTTAATACTTCTTGAGTTATAGGCATGCAAACTTTAGAAAAATAATATGGCACTCAGACAGGTATGTTCAATGCAGTTGCTTTGACAGAAGTAAACAAGATACATCTCTAGTTTCAACATTATTTGTTCTTCAGACATTCCCAAAATCTAAAAGGGCATTAAGATATCTTTAATACTTTTTGAGTTACAGGCATGCAAACTTCGGAGAAAAAAACTTGAAAAGTGCTGTTTCCCCATTTTTTAATGGTCATCATTGGCACATAATGCAACAAAGATTGCTAAAGTCAACAAATTTTACTAACAGACCTACTAATCTCTGTTTAAAAATAAAATCGTGATGCTACCATCTTTAAGTCATTTTTAACCTCCTGTAATTTGGCTCTGAATCTCAGGTGAAAATTGCCATTTTGACCCCCCCTCTACAAAATAGTGGATTACTTACTAAATATTAATCCATGGCATTTAATATCTGGGCTATCATCACTATACATGTTTATCTTTCTTCAGAAAAAATATTAGCAAAATCAAAAATTTGAGCCGGGGAAATTTCTGAAATTTGGTTGATTTGACATGGAATGACCCCCATGGAAAAGTATTGTGAAACTACACTCCAATAAAAGTCTGTAAAAATAGGGTACACTGTACTGTATTAATTTGAAGGAATTTTCCATATTTATTTTTTACAGTTTTACCTGTAGTTTTACCTGTATTTTGAACTTTACTCTGCATTGCGTTGTGTTAGCGGAAATGTCCGTAAATGTCCACTGCCGGTGCTTTTTCTGTTATTATTTTACAGATTTATTTCATACAGTGTAGTTTAATGGCAGTTAAGTAAACTTAGTAGCCAATAAAAAGCACCTTAAGGTCACCATATTCACAATGTTACTTGATTTTTGTATTACCATCAAAATAATTGCAAATGCATTGTAAACGTTCAATATATTTCCCAGCCTTATAAAATAGAAGAAGACATTTTACCTTAACAAGCTGTTCTATTTAAACATTAATAACCTTTTACTTATGTTAGGACTTTGCATTACAGCTTAATCAAGCCAAATCTGTTAAACATTGCATTAATAGCACTAAGACCATGATGAAAGACACCTCTAGTAATAATGAGAGAAAACCGTCTGAATACACCATGCTCATTTCCTCGCCAAACAGAAGTAACGGTTCGTTATGTACCTAATGAACACTAACTAACCAAAACGGTGTTGTTGTTTTCCTTTTTGAGTCCAGTTTTCTGTCTTGGCTTATAGTGTAAGTGTTATATATTTGCTAATGGCTTTTCCCGGTTCATCTACGGCCTTTGAATCCAAATAAGTCACTCCATGGACAATGCTGAAAGCTGACGCCACTGCAGAATGAAAAAATGTGTCTGAATAAAAAAGATAGAGCGCCCAGCTGTGACAGATAAATTCTCTAGGCGGGAACGCTCGTTGGGATATTTATTTTAGAAGGACAGATAAGAGATATTTCTGTCAATTATCCCAGCAAGCGTGAAATGGCTCATCGAGATCTCCCTTAATGATTCTTTGGAGGCCCCTGTATCAAGTCAGTCAGCGACTTGCATGCTTGAGAAGGTTCGTCACAAACAAGTTATTTGATATCCCACCACAAAAGAGTTAAGACGAAAACAAATAGTCTAAAAAAATTCTGTTTTGAAGTTAACTTGTAGACGTTATTTTTACCCTTAGGATGTCGTCAGTCAAAGGCTGAATGAAGAACAGAGGCTCTTTTCCAGAACAAAATTAAAGCAAAGTTGCTGAGTTTATTCTTAGAGTTGGCTTAGTAGTTTGGGAAGTTTGTGTGGTATGGAGAATTAAAGCAATAAATCACAGACCACAAAGAAAAACTGATAAATCCTAAAAGTCTTCTCTAACTTTTCAAGAGTGTAGAATTTATGAAGCATGTTGACTCATGTGGTTTGAATCTTTCCCAGCCGTCTTTAAACCCAGATGGAGAGTTGTCACCTGATGTTGTGCTGCTCAACCGCTGGAGTGTGAGGAACTACCAAGTACAACGAGGGGACATTGTGTCAGTTCTGTGAGTAGACGCATTTAAGTTGTATTTTGTGCTACGTGATGTTTCACTGTGGGCGGAGCCACAACACTGTAGAAATGGTAGAAACCAAAAAAATTGAAAAAATGTTCTGTTGCTTGTCCTGGCAGGTTAGAGCAAACACTTTTTTTGCGTTTTATTGTATTGTGTGTAGTTGTGGTGTGGTGTAAAGTAGGGATGCTATACAGTTAGGGATGCACAGTATATCGGTTAACAGGCAATATTAGAGATTTTTTTTTAAATTTGTTGGTATCAAGTGATGTGGCCATCATCTAATATTACTTAAAGTCTTTAAGTCTAGACATATTTAAAAACACTAATAATTTAATAGCATTGGTAAATGTAATCTTTAGCAAGTCTCAAAATAAATATCCATTTATCATACTGTACATTATCACATTGTGATGCCAAAAGTCACTTGTAGCATTTAAAATGATTGATTTTAGATTAAATTTATTTAGATAAATAGCTTATATTTTTTAATATAGGTCATTTAACAGTTATTGACCATGACAATAATTATTATCGGCTTATCAAAATCGGCTTGAATTTTAATATTGGTGCATGTTTAAGTACATGTTGATTATTGATTATGGATTTTGTAATTTAATTTGAATCTTTAAATTATTTCAATCTTTACTTGTAATTCTAATCTTTTTTTAATCTTCACCTTTAATGGTGCTAATAATTTACTAACGCTGTTAAATTTAATGTTTACCAAATCTCAAAATAAATTTATCTATTGTTCATATTGCACATTATAATATTGTATATTTTACTGTGTTATTAATAATTTAATAAAATTTTGACTATAATCTTCAGTCTTCTCAGAATAAAAAATCTGTTAAACATACTTTCATTTGTGATGGCTAAATTTACTTAACATATAAAATTGCTGATTTACACCCCTTTTTTCTATTTAAGAAAAATTATTGTAGGCCACTTATCGGTTATCAGCTATAACATCAAAATAATTATTGACTTATTGTGTTGACTGAAATTGATGCAGTTCTAGGATAAATCTTAATATTTGCACCTCAGCTCTGGCAAAATCCTTCAAAATGGTCTAAAATGTCTGAAAAATCAGTCTATTAGTTGAAATTTGACAGATATGATGTTTCTGTGACAGAACATTATGTTGATGTTAAACGGTTGAGCTTGCAGACCTCTGCGGTTTCACGGGTGTCATACTGAGTCCTCGCATTCACTCAGGTTTTCAAATCCTTGGTGAAAAATAGCACATTCATTCAGAAAATTGCCACTAAGATGTTCTCCATCCAGATAAATACATCTGTAGCACTCAAAATTGCTAATTGAACCATTTTGGTCCCTAATCTGCCACAGATCTCCTTGACCTTAATGTGGAAATGAAGCAGTCAGTCAAGTTTACATTATTTAGTAAAATAACTTCCATTTTAATAAAAAAAATATATATAACAAACATGATTAATGTAACCATTTTAAAGAAAAAAGGTTGTTTTGTTACAGCTTTTGGAGCAAGGGCACCACCATTTTGCAATACCACAGTGTGTGACGTCACAGGGTTGGTTCGCTTCGATGGCCAGTATAGTAATATAAGCATTTCTTTACATTTTGAAAAGCAACATTAAAAGCACTGTTGAGTCCATAATAAGTGCAATTACCTATGCATTTGAGTTGATACGGCAATGGGACCGAGCAGTATTAGGGGTTGGAGAAGTCGTGAACCTGCTGGTTTGGGGTAAAGTGCGGATCGGAAACAATACTCGTTTACGTGGATACTCCTCAAGACTGTCATTCTGACGTGCTTTTGTGTGCATTTGCTGATGAAAGCGCGAAAGAAAGTTCAATTTGGTACTCAAGTGCTGTCCGAGCCGAGCTGTGGCTTTTTGTGTGTGTGCGGCACCGCCGGCGCGAACAGAAATGATCTATCACAACGCGATCTATCATTTATCATTCTATCATTTAAATCTCTTTCAGAAAAGGTCTATCACAGTAAGTACCGCATTGAAATCTATTTCGTGCTGTCTCATGCTTGAATGGCTTAAAACACTTTAATATTTAAACTGACAAGGCTTAAAACACGTGAGAATGATAAACTTTATCGAGGAAGCAGCACTGGCCCGATCGTTCAGATAGGTGATTAGTTAAACACTATGGCCTGTTAACAGCAGGAAAGCTAATTGTATTCGCACGTGAACTAAAATATGATACATACAACTGGTGAACCAGTCAATGTAATGCATATGTCTGAATGGTCTGAATAACAATAAAATGCGACATGAATGATACTCTATGAAGCGTTGTTTGTTTACATAAAGTTGCGCCCCGCATTATGAAAACAATGTTTGGGATACCACGATCAAAACTTAGCATATAGCCAGTTTGATGTTGAATATTCATCCAAATTATGGTGAAAACCAAATTATTTGTGTGTTAAAATAACATTTGTGCATTCAAAATGTAAAGAAATGCTTATATTATTACACTGGCCATCGGAGCGAACCAACCCCGTGACGTCACATGCTGTGGTACTGCAAGATGGTGGCGCCCTTGCTCTAAAAGCTATAACAAAACAACCTTTTTTCTTTAAAATGGTTACATTAATCATGTTTGTTATATATTTTTTAATCAAAGTGGAAATCACTTTACTAAATAATGTAAACTTAACTGACTGCTTCACTTCCACTTTAAACCCAGCTGCTCTGAGCACACTAACTCAAGGGGAATCCTCCTCAGGATAATGAGCCCACTCTGTTTTAAGGGTTACTGTCATCGCGAGTAATTGGTATGGACGCAATCGTCTGATATACTTTAATGTGGTGCTCAACACCAAGAGCCTTTTGACACAGGCCCTGCGGAGGCTATCATCTAGACTCTAGTTAGGTAACTCCTCTTGACTTTTATGTATGGTCTGTATTTTGAAGCACCAGGGGGAAAGAAAGCATTTATTTCGTCCAACTTCTCGATCAAACACTCACCCTGCTGTGTTCTTTGGCTTTGTATGTTTGATAGACCAGTAGATGGGCTCAGCGCCGTTAGCTGTTCAAATGAGGTTTTGATACTGTGAAACTGAGGGACTTGTGGACAGGATGTTTATCACATTTAAAACATTACTCTGTTGGCCTGTATCCTGATCAGAGAGTTTAACATGAATTAATGAAGTAGAAACCTTCAAACAATTCATTATCAGTTATTAAATTATTCAATTTAAAGCATCTTATCTTTTCTGTCATTTTTGTGCCACTAGCAGTGCTGAATGAAGCAAAAATAATGACTGTTCTCAAGAAGGTTTTCAGAGCACAGAGTCTGTCATTGGTCAAACAAACAGATGACTCCGCCCCCAAACTCACATCATTGGCTGAGCCACTGTTGCTATGCCAGGCTGGGCAGAATTCTCAAACAAACAGAGTAGTGTTTTCAAAACACCACAAAGTTTTAGTGTCTTATTTATAGTTTTTAAACTGGAATAGCATTAAGGTTTTTTTTTCTGTGCATAAAAGTACACATTTCAGCTTTAAATTGATATACCGTTTATTAAGTTATGTAAATCCTTGTATTGGGAACAGTGTTGAGAGTGTGGTAAGGCAGATTCACTCTATCATTACCCAAAGATGGCACTCTTCCCCTGCTGGGAATTCACTGCACTGGGAACATGATGTTCATCCTTTGCTAAACTATTCTGAGGGAAAAACCTAACAATGCATGCTAACTCTCCTGACTTTGATTGTTTAAAGCTTATTTAGACTTTTATACACTTTTTATACACTTTGTAATGTGATGTATTGACAAGGGAAATGCTAATATTTTGGATGAGTTAGCAAATTGAGTTTGTATCCTTATTATTATTATTATTATTATTATTATTATTATTATTTTAAAGGGGTGGTTGATTGCGATTTCACTTTTTTAAAGTTAGTTAGTGTGTAACGTTGCTGTTTGAGCATAAACAATATCTGCAAAGTTACGATGCTGAAAGTTCAATGCAAACGGAAATATCGTCTTTTAAAATTCTGTCAGTTTAATGCCTACTAAAACGACTTTTAAGGGACTACAACGAGTTACTTCCGGGTCCGTCATGAACCCAGATAAACCCCGCCCCCGGGAACATGCAGCAAAGGGGGCAGAGCCATGCTGCGCTGCTTTAGAGAAGAGGAAGAGAAAACTAGGGGTGCACGTAAAAATCTATTTATATATGAATTGCGATTCTGTCTTCTAACCATTCTAATGGATTCAAAAGTTTCAAAATCAATGTTCTAAAGCAGCGGTTCTTAATACTGTTGTTCACGTCGGCCTGCTCTGCACACGCTCTGTATCTCTCTCTCTCTCTCTCTTTCTCATTCAAATCACCAGTTCAGTGAATACACTTTTCACATAGCTATAAGAAGCGTTATACATGGATGCGCGTGCGGTTGCCATACAGTATAAAAGCTTTAATCAGAATAAAACTGTATACTAAAAGCTAACATAATAGCATTTACAAATAACAATGTATCTTAGGCCTACCATTAAAAGCCGTGCTTGCACAGGTTCTGCGCGATCCTCTTCACTAATATCCTCTGCGTCTCAATCGGGCTCAAATTGATAAGCAATATAGACGACGTCATTGTTTACAATACAACCGGAGCTCATGCAGCTGAGGCGAGGGGCGGGACGTTCAGACACGCACTAGAGACGGTTTAGCCAATCACAACACACTGAACCAGCTAACCAATCAGAGCCCATCGTGTATTTCTGAGAGAGGGCCTTCACAGAAACAGGAAATGATTGACGCGTTTATCAGAGAAGGGACAGAGCGGTGTGGAATAAAGGTAAATTATGTGAAAAATAATGTGTTTTTTTAAAAACGAAGTATTAACATGTTAGACTGGACCCCATAAACACAATCAAGCTTAGAAAAAAAGAGTCAACCACCCCTTTAATCTGGTTCTGTCTTTTTTATATCAGTATATTCAATATTTTTTGTATTTTATATTTTATATGAATAGTTCAACCAAAAATGAAAATTCTGTCATTATTCACTCACCCCCAATAAATTTAATAGGCTATTTTATTTTATTTATATTTTTATAGTGACCTTGCGTGTCAAGCTCAAAAAACAAACAAGCATAAAAATAGTTTATCACATATCTATATTTCATGTGAAGTCACGTCATGAGGTTCTTATAAAGTTACACGAGTACAATTAGGTCATTATTCAATTAAAATGTTGAATTCTTTAAAAACCAGTGTGGTTTCACCGTTCAGAAGTAATTTTTTGACTTCTTTTATGATATTTCTGTGGTGCTTTTTTGTCTTTTTGTTGTTCTGTAGAAAAAAGCTGCATAAATACTGCAAAAAGTCTTCTTTTGTGTTTCACAAGAAAAAAAAGTTTGAACAACCTGATGGTGAGTATTGACAGAGTGTTTATTTTTGAATGAGCTATTCCTTTTTACGTTTTTATATTTCTTAACCATATGTTTAAACATATTTAGATCACATGACCATGTAAATTGGCACAAAACAGTCTAAATCAAATCAGACATTTCTGAGTGCAGTTCAGTCTGAATGTATATATGCAGTTGCAAGAGTTTTGTTTTCCTCTGGCTGTTTGGATCAAAAGCAGATATAATTGGGACTCATTTCAAACATTGTCTAAGGAGATCTCTGAGCCCACAGAGTAATATCTTATTTAGAGAACATTCCTCATCTTCAGACAGCAGTCGATGGGGAAGAGGTTCTGTCAGAGTGTTCTATGCACACAGAAAACATTTTGTCATGCTTTCAGTGTAAACAGGGACAAACTTTTTGAACTGGCATTTGTACTTCCTTAGAGCAATCTGAAAACTAGTTCTTTCACAGCATTATTTGGTCAAAAGTCAGGTCTGTGCATCTGTGACTAAGAGGAAACAGTGGCACAAAATTTAGAGTGCCAAAACATTTTGTTCTTTTGAAAATTTCCAAAGAAATAACCACAGGTCGCAAAGGAAAGTAGGAAATAAAAATAGTTGTTCTGACTGGATTGATAGAGGACAAAAAGAGCAGATAAATGTCCATTGATTCACAGCATGCATGTCAATTTTCCCACTCTTTTCCGAGCCGCTTTGAAGTGTGCTGGGCAGAAAATGGGATCTCGTTGGGGCTAGATTGGGTTGAGAGTAATTAGCCATCTACATGGAAACCAGTTCAGCTCACGCGTCCTCAGAGAGGTTTTTTGGAGCCCGACCCGCATTCGGGAAATTTTGCATTCAGCTCAGGATTTGAGGTGAACCGAGGCTTCTGTGCTTTTAGTAGCATGCTTCTGCTTTCAAAGACAACCTGCTCGGTTGTTAATGTGGTTGCCAGGAAGACATGATGGTGGCAAACTCAATGAAGGTGGGTCGGGTTTGTGGGTGTCTTTAGTCTTGAAATCTGTTTTTTGTTTTGTTTGTTTCTAAAAAATGCATATGAAAAATATCTGAAAACTGTAGAAAAGGACTTTGAGGATGGTCCAGGGCCAGTGTGAGGGAGGTTTGGGCCAGTTGACAGAACTGCCACAAACTAAATTTGACCAATGTTGCATTTATCCTTGCGTAATTACGTTATTGCTCTGTGCAGTTTTAAAAATATGATACAAATGTTAATTGTATTATTATTATTAATAACCATTGGTTTGATAAAATACCAGTGATAAAATATTTCATTTAGACAGAAAAGTTATCATGGGCACTAATAATATATAATATATCATGTTTTATTATTAGTAATAATAATATTATTAATGATATTATTATTATTAACAATAACAAGAAGAAGAAAAACTGGAACAATTGTACAAGGGTTGAAATTATCTTTGTGTAAATACATTTATGCTACCTCTTTGGCAATTGAATAATAATAATAATAAATAAATTAATAAATAATTAAATAAATAAAATGGAAAAATTGAACAAGTGTTGAAATTATCTTTGTGTAAATATGTTTATGCTACCTCTTTGGCAATTTAATGTTAATGATAGTAATAATAATAATATATTCTTCTTCTTCTTCTTATAGAGAGAGAGAATAATTACAAATTATTATTTTTATTATTTTTAAATTATTAAATTATTATTATTATTATTATTATTATTATTATTATTATTATTATTAATAATATTAATACTGTTACTATTCATGTATTAATGATAAAATAATAATTGTAACAACCTGTTATAGCAATTTAAATTATTTTAAAATCAATGAACTTTCAAGCTTTAATGAAACCTTATGTTTTGATGATAATAGTGGTAGTAGTAATAATAATAATAATTTTAAATATACAGAAAAATGTAAAATTTTAGCTTTCAGTTTTGTCCACTTTAACCAGCAAAAAAAAAAAAAAAAACACAAAAATCAAGATTATTTCCATATTTTTTTCCCCCAGATGAAACCTGTTTTCCTGAACAGTAGCAGAAATGTGGCTTATGGAGCAATAGGATATAATACATTTATCATTTTGTCCTGCTTTACATCCTGGATAGCCACAAGCCTGCAGTATTGTACTCAGCATGAGGTTTAATATCATTCTCGTGTGGTGTGTATTGCCAGCCCAGAGAACCTTGATTTTTGTGGCATAAAGATTGGTATCATTTATTGCCCTCCGGTTTTTTGATGCCTTAACTCATCATTGCTTCACCAGAGACATTATCTGTGAGGCTATTTGTGCAAGTAAATCAGGCTTCAGATGATATATCAGATGAAATGACCGTTTCAAGGAAATTTGAACAGTTAGAATCCCTTTAAATAACGTGAAACTACTTTCCTATGCAGTGAGATCTTATAAATATTTAGAAAGTTGATCATCGTTATTGTAATTTTTCTCCTTTTAGTCTGAACCGCAAGATGAACCTTCCCCTTTTGGCCAGAAAATGAAATTATCAGTGGAGGAATCGCTCACAGATGTTTAATTTGCAGAAGCTGGAGGCAAGTGCTCGCTATTCATCCAGGGAACTCTGAAACTCATTTTCTCCACCGAACAGCCTCACCAATTAAATCTGAGGTCAACTGTCCATCATCCTTAGCAGGAAAAGCTTTGGCTGCACTTGCAAAAGATGACTTATTCCATTTGTTAGTTGTGCGTGCCGGATTTGACGGTTCTCTTTGTCTGTTGAATCTGCAATGCATGCAGAGAATATGAAAAAATACAAATCAAGGAATGTCTGCTTGCAACCAACAGTACAGCAACTCAACCTCCAGCGATTTAGAAGCAAACGATGATGCTCTTCCAAGTTCACTTCGCTTGAAGCATTTGTGTCCATGTACGTGCCTAGAGCACTTTCTGAGCCTTAATCTCTGTCATTGTAGAAAGAAACAGCTTTTATCTCTTGTGACTTTATTGCATGACACTGTATTTAAAACATTTCATTTGATTTAGTTTAGTTTAGTTTAATTTTATAATTCCTTGACATGTTCAGGACATAATCAAGCTGGAAGATCTGGATGTAGCAGATGGGAAATTTGTCTTACAGATGTCAAGGGGTATAGAACATTTTTAATATATATATTTTTAATATTTTACATTTATTATTTTACATATTAAAGTGTTATATAGAATTTGGATATCAGCCATTAATATATATATATATATATATATATATATATATATATATATATATAATTTCTATTCTATTTAGTATATTTTCTTGTTATTATTTTACTTTCATATGTATTATTATTATTATTATTATTATTACTACTGCTTTATTTACTTCATTCTTATATTACATTTTTAGTAATTAAGATTAAAATGTAATTGAATGTAATTTTGAGTAATAAAAATTTAAATTAGTTATATATTGTTAGTTATTATATAGAATAAAAAATTCAATCACTATTTAATATTTTTCTTTATTTTGATATTTAAGTATTGCATAATGTTTATTATTATATCTGGATTTTAATAATTAATTTTAGATTGTTGTTAGAAATTGTTAACTATTAGCTGATTAAATTAAATTAAACTGTAATTGAATGTAATTTTATTTCAAATTAAATGAGTTTTCCATTTTTTTCTGTAGTATTTTTTTCTTTATTTTGATAATTATTTTTTAATTAATATTGATTATTTTATATTTAAGGATTATTTAGATTAAAATGTAATTGAATGTAATTTTGAGTAATAAAAAATGATCAGTTATATATTGATTGCATTTTTTATTATATTTAATATTTTTCTTTATTTTGATAATTAAGTTTTCCGTAATATATATTTTTATATCTGGATTTTAATAAATAGTTTAGATCAAACTGGTAACTTTGAACTGATTAAGTTAGAATAAACTGTAATTGAATGTAATTTTAATTCAAATTAAATGAGTTTTCAGTTTTTATATAGATTGAAAAAAAATGTTTTAAATAAATTATTTTATTAGATCTTTAATGATTATTTAAAATAAAATGTAATGAATGTAATTTTGATTAATAAAAATGTAATGATTCAATCTTTATATAGGCTAAAAATTAAATTTAATTTTATATAATTTTATTAACATGAATCTAAACCCAATGTATTAATTCGACTGACTTTTCTGCAGTAATTATCTAAAGCATGTGTTGCTGTGGAGACGGTCTACCTCTGCAGCTGTTTTTACATCTAAGAGCTTCTCTTAACAATACAGAGACTTCTGCAGTGCCCCATTTAATGTGATTTATTATATAATTTTTAATCTCAACCGAAAACTACATTAGCCACACTCATTTAAATATACCTATAGTTGCAAACGTAGCTGTTAGTGGTCTGTCATCATGCCTTGTGGATATTTAGTCTGTGATTGGAGCAGATATCTCTTTCTGGACAAACATCAAAGAGGCTTCCCTGGCATTCACCGCCAATAGGATGCGTCCTCTAAAATGAATTAGCACTGGCATTGTACATTCCCCTCGTCTCCTGCATGAACTGTGCTCTGCCCACATCAGTGGGAGATGTTAGTCCCTTGACATATTCAGGACATTATAAAGCTGGAAGATCTGGATGTAGTAGATGGGAAATTTGTCTTAAAGATGTCAAGGGGTATCAAACAGCTTACTTATTCTTAATACCTTTTTCTTTCTGCTTCCTTTGATACATATATATTACATTACATTTATATTATTATATATGACATATATAATTTTTTTTTAAATATTTTACATTTGTATTATATATTATATTATATTATTGTATACTATATAAAATAGTATACAATTTTAAAATCTGAAATTTGTTTAATTTAGCAGTATAATATAATATCAATAAAGTAAAATTCATTCTTATTTAGTATTTTTTCTTTATTTTGAAATGTACATAACCTAATATACTTATTAGATTTTTTTATTAATAAAAGTTAGATTAAAATGTAATTGAATGTCATTTTAATTAACGAAGAATTAATAAAACAGTTTTAATAAAACAATTTTTATTTAGATTGAAAATACATTTTTATTCTATTTTAGTATTTTTTACTTTGATATTTAAGTTTAGCTTAATATTTATTCTTAAACTAGAATTTAATAATTAAAGTTAAAATAAAATGTAACTGAATGTAATTTTAATTTAAAAAAATTAAATACAATTATTCACATTTTATATAGATTAAATATTTTATATTTTTAGATTTTATTTAGTATTTTGTCTTTATTTTGATATTTAAGTTTCAATTAATATTAATATTTATATTAAACTTAATTATCAAATTTAAATGTAATTTTAATTAATAATTAAATTAAATACAACTGTTCAGTTTTTATGTAGATTGAAATTTTTTTATTTTTTTTTTATTTTGGTATTTAAGTTTTACTTAATATTTATTCTCATTAGATAATCAAATTTAAGTGAAAATATTATTGCATGTAATTTTAATTAATAATTATATTGAATAAAACTGTTCAGTTTTTCTATAGATTTTTTCAATCTATTTTTTATTCTGTCTAGTATTTTTTCTTTATTTTAAGTTTTAATTAATATTAATATTTATATTAAAATTATCCAATTTAGATTAAAATGTAATAGAATGTAATTTTAATTAACAATTAAATTACATAAAGCTATTCAGTTTTATGTAGATTGAATTTTTTCTTGAATTTCTTTTTTATATATATAAATTTTACATGACACTTATTCCCATTAGATTTGTAACAATCAAATTTGATTAAAATGTAATAGATTTTAATTTTAATTAATATATTAAATTTAATAAAACTGTTCAGTTTGTATACAGATTGAAAAATCTATTTTTTATTCAATTTATTTTTTTCTTTATTTTATTATATTTTACTGAATATTTATTCTTAGATTTTTAATAATCCAATAAAAAGATGAAAAAGGTTTTATTATATTTTATATTTTAATCTTTTTAAATTTAATCTTTGAATATTTATTTGTATTAGATTTTTAATAAACTAATTTAGACTAAAATTAAATTGAATGTACAGTAATTGAATCTAAATTGAATACAATTGTTAAATTTTTTGAATAGCTATTGAAAACTTTTTTTAAGCTGCAGAAGATGTACATCCTAAGTTATTTTAAGATTTGTTCTGCTTTGTAAGGTTTTCCCCTTTTTGTTGTTTTATAGTCTGCATGTCAAAGCTGGGGTGAAAAAGCGGCAGCCGCTGCTGAGTCATTGCTCCTGGTGAAAGTGTTTGTGGAGTCGTGCGAGTCACGTTTGCTTCGGAGCACAAACAGCTGTGTCATCACAATGCAACGCAGTCGTCGCCATGGCAGCAACATATTTCTGTCCCTCAGCAGTTGGAGAAGACTCATTACAGTCAGGTCACAGCCATTCACTCGGCTCCAGCCGTTTGCGCTCCTCTGCTCACCTACTGTTCACTTTATTATCTGTATCAGGAGTGTTATAATTCATTTCCCCAATGGCGGCTGGTATTAAATTCCCTGTCACACTCGGGAGGTCAGCGTTTCAGAGGAGCCATGCTAATGAGCGCGAGGGAACCGGGAGCCGGCCGTGGCAGATTAAGACAACGTGTCAACATGCTAAGCTTCTAATAAGAAAGATATTCTTTAGGGGAATTACTGGCTGCTCTTAGACGGCCACAATAGAGGTTAAGGCCGAGAGATAGCAGGGATTTGAATGAATTCCTGAATTCATTTCCGTGCTTTTCAGACCTTTTGGTTTGGAAAATTTGGGGCGTTTAGAGACAATTCATATTTTCATAAACTCTGAGATTAATACGAAGGAAGGAGAACAGGTCTCGACAGTAAGGCTGGTGGGATGCTGCTGTCCAGTGTGACACAATGTGACACTTGCCCCGTCTCACAATCAGTGATCACATACATGTTTTTCAGCATTTTTGAACATTAGGACAGTGTAGATGTGACAGAAAGTGAAGCGGGAGAAAGATAGGGGGGCGGGATCGGGAAAGGTCCTCAAGCTGGGATTCGAACTTGGGACGCCTGTAACGCAACAGTGATTTAAACTAGTTTAAAGGCAAATGAAACAGCGCTGCCATTCTCAACAACACTGATGTGGAAAACAGGAGAAACACTGTGCAACAACAATCAGTTAAAATATCCACAAATTAATATTTACAATGGATCCCTAAACAGGGTTGTAACAAACACTAAACCTACCCAATTAATACATTATTATTAAACACCCGTTAGGCATTGATTTCCACTTTTCCGATTTGATATGTGATGAGAAAAGGAAGAAAAGCGAGTTCGGCAAAAGACGGACTCGAACCCTTGTCGACCGCATCATATGCTACATCTATGTGCATTACTCTCCAACCTACGCCACTGTAGACACTGTTTGACACTCTCCAAAGAGATCAAATGAAACGTCTCCGCATTTAAATTAGTTTTTTTCTTGATATTTAACATTTTTTCTCAACATTTTATTTAAACCTTTTCTCGAAATGTAACAACTTTTTTCTCTTAATTTAATGAGCTTATTCTCAACATTTTATTTAGATTTTTTCTCGAAATTTAACAAGTATTTTCTCGAAATTTAACAACTATTTTTCTCGTAATTTAATGAGTTTATTCTCAACATTTTATTTTGACTTTTTTCTCATAATTTCATGAGTTTTTTTTTCGTAATTTAGTGAGTTTATATGTATTACATTATAATTATAATATTATATATATATATATATATATATATATATATATATATATATATATATATATACATTATAATATTATATTTTTCTAATGCATTTAAAAAATGTTAAAAAAAATTCTCTCTCTCTCTCTCTCTCTCTCTCTCTCTCTCTCTCTCTCTCTCTTAGTTGTGGGGACAGTGAAAATATTGATAGGCTATAGGTATAAAATTGCATACATAAAATTACATATTGGGCTATTGGCCTGACTGAACCAGCAGAAAAAGTGGTTGAACACTGAAGAAAGACTTTGCTCACTGGTGTAGTTTGAAACAATGTTTTTGGTCATGTGACTTTCATCAGGCATTCAGCATCTAAGCAAAAAAGTGTTAATCTCCAGCCATTGAGTGCTTGTTATTGAGTCTTTATTGTGCATCAGCAGACTTTCTATCTGTGTGAGTTTGCACCCTCTTCTTCTGTCATTACCTCACAGCTATCTTAGAAAAAAAAAACACTCAGAGACTCAGATAAAGATTGATGTTTCTTTTACTGCCAAAGACATTTTTCTCTGCACACAAATATAGCTTAGAACCTTTTTTTTTCCAATCCTGCCCTGACTGAAAAGACCGTGTGTACAAGAGAGAAATGAACTATACAACTCTCAAGCTGTCTTAAGAATGCAGAATGCTCTCCTGCCGTCTAGACCCAGATATTTATAAACCGTTATTAGCCGACACACACCTGTAGGCTCTGGCTTTCATTATGTCTATAGGTGGTCTCTGCTTAGGGCTAATGCCAGTGGCAGGTGTCATTTCTTGGCACCAGTGATTCTCCATGCTAAAGACGTGTTGTGTCAGTGGCTTGTGGCGCTCATGCTGTTGTTTGCAGTGCTGAAGATCCCCATGGAAACAAATGAAGCCACAGAATCCACCTGCTCCATTATGCAATCCTGACCGCAATCCAATCCACAAGTGGTGCTGAACGTTTAGCCAACTTGCCATCCTAATTTGGATGCCTGAAGCAGTGACAATGGCCCCCCAGGTAGAGTTAACCCATTTCCATATTTAGCTCAAGCCTGGGAGGAGAGGCAAAATTTGGAAAGCTAAATGAGGGATCATGCATTTTAGCAGACATGATGGTTTCCATCATCGTCCTTATGACAATGAGGTCCAAAAATGTGTTGTGCAGATGCCATATAAATAAATATTTTTCTCTGCATTGACCAGTGTTGGGCATGTTACATTAAAAAAGTAATTAGTTATAGTTACTAGTTACTTCTCACAAATAGTAACTGAGTTAGTAACTGAGTTACATCATTATAAAAGTAACTAATTATCAGGGAAAGTAACTATTGCGTTACTTTTAAAGAAAAAAAAATGTTCAAATGTCAAATAACTTGGATACCCCCAATATTAAATATGTTAAATTAATGAAATTGACACTAAATAGAATAAATTATTATTATGAAATATTGTACATTAATCTACACTATTTATCTACTGACACTTAGCATCAGTCAGTCAAGCATTAGAATATGATATTATGATAATTTAGCATTATATGATGATAGAACTTTAGTAATTAGTATAACCAAGTATGAATGTATATTTGTCATGTTGACTGAACTTAGGACTGGTGGTGGTGCTTAAGATATTGTTTGTCATTTAGCGTTTCTATAAAAAAATTGATAAGATAAAACTACTACGAATTCTACTACTAATAACAATATAAAACACACTAAGGATTAATGAGCTGCTGGGTTCATGAATATTAATCACATAGTCTGCGGTCGCTCAAATTGATTTCGCTCAAAACCAGGACAATAGTAGGTGAGCGCCAGCCAATAAGATTGTCCTTTGCGCATTAGTTCCGCCCACTACCAGAGAACCCGGCAGTTCTTAAAAGCTGAAGAATTCCAAAGGAACTCCGTTATTTTGACAGGAAAATACAACAAAGAATATTGTTTACATGTAGCGCGTCAATTCTGCATGTTATGAAAGACTCTCTTGCTCTGTATCTTTCTTTGTGTGTGTGAGACAAAGCGACGGCGAGTCCTGCGCCTTCACACTAGAGTTTATCGTACATCAAATACAGCTACACTGCGCATCCATTCAGATGAACTGAAAAATACAATTATAATAATATTATAATAAATTATAGTAACGTCTAGGGGTGTCCCCGAATAGTCGACGATTCGATGCTTCGATTCGAGGAGCCTGGTTCGACTCGAATATTCGCGGGGTGTTATGATCTTGCCATTTTGGCTATGTGGGGGTGCTCAGTGTCTGATTTCACATAGAACTACAGGTTTTCTCCCAATAAATTAATATACAGCCTATTATGATAATGTTGTAAATAAGAATCTTGAAAGAAAGAAGCTTTAAATAAATATTTTAACGTGCGTGAATAAATCCAATTTCCCCTATAGATTAGTTTCACTTTCTAATCTGTCACCGACAGAGGAGCATCTTTGCGGCAAGAATTTAAATCTTTAACAAGACTCAAACTTACACAGGCAGGGTGGAAGACTTCGATTTTTTCGATCAGGTAGGGTACAACAAGTGATTTCAAAACGTTTCAGTCGGTTTATTTATATTGTGTATATCTTATTTATCTCGTATAAGATGCATTTGGTTGAGTTACGCTACAGTAAAGCGCTTCACTGTAGTCCTATACAGTGATTATCTCTTCAACGCGCGGTGCGAGCACGACAACAATGCAGAATATTAATAACTATAACTGGGACTGTCATATACATAGCATTATAATGAGAACACTATTATAATAAAACGCTGTGATTTTTTAGTGTTTAGTTGTGTTTCTGCATGTTATTGCGTGAAGAACGCGTCCACAAAAGGAGTTAATTCAGAGCTGCGCAGACGCGTTCATGTGCATTCGGGGCATTTTGTGCAGATTGCCTATAAATCGTAATATTAATGTTATGTTATATAAATAACGGTGCGTATTCTATGTGAGATAAATGAATTATATCCCCTTGATTAAAAACCTGCTATCATATGCTTCATTCTACTGGTCATCTTCAGCGCGCAGCTCAAAACAGAAATGCAGAACGTTAACTACGATCATATACATAACGTTATGATGAGAGCACTATTGTAAAAAAAAAAAAAAAAAAAAATGGTGTGAATTCTCAAGGGTTTCGCTGTTTATAGTTTATTGTTAACTATCTTTTAATCAATACATTATTTACCCCGTTTGTATCTGCGAGGCGTCCTTTACACATTTTCTCTGTGTATTCATGACTGTTGAATGTCTGACTTGACTCTTGGTAATGTATTTTGCCCCGCCCCCAAACATATGATTCGACTATCAGTCGACTATCGGCATGATTCGAAAATTCCGATTCGACTCTGAAAATCCTTAGTCGGGGACACCCCTAGTAACGCCGCATTTTATTGACAGTAACGGTAACGGCGTTGTAACGGGGGAAACAGTAATTTGTTTGATTACTCGTTACTGAAAAAAATAACGCCGTTAGTAACGCCGTTTATTTATAACGCTGTTATTCCCATCACTGGCATTGACATATACACTGCTCAAAAAAAATTAAAGGAACACTTTGAAAACACATCAGATCTCAAAGGGGAAAAATATCAGGTTGGATATCTATACTGATCTGGACTGGGTAATCTGTTAGGAACGAAAGGATGCCACATTGTTTGATGGAAATGAAAATTATCAACCTACAGAGGGCTGAATTCAAAGACACCCAGAAAATCAAAGTGAAAAAAAATAATGCAGCAGGCTGGTCCATTTTGCTGAAATTTCACTGCAGCAACTCAAAATGGTACTCAGTTTGTATGGCCCTCACGTGCGTGTATGAATGCCTGTCAACGTCAAGGCATGCTCCTAATGAGACGACAGATAGAGTCCTGGGGTATTTCCTCCTAGATCTGGACCAGGGCATTACTGAGCTCCTGGACAGTCTGAGGTGCAACCCGGCAGCGTCGGATGGACCGAAACATAATGTCCCAGAGGTTTTCTATTGGATTTAGGTCAGGCGAGCGTGGGGGCCATTCAGTGGTATCAATTCCTTCATCCTCCAGGAACTGCCTGCATACTCTCGCCACATGAGGCCGGGCATTGTCGTGCACCAGGAGGAGCCCAGGACCCACTGCACCAACGTAGGGTCTGGCAATGGGTCCAAGGATTTCATCCCAATACCTAATGCCAGTCAGGGTGCCATTGTCTAGCCTGTAGAGGTCTGTGCGTCCTTATGTCTCCCTAGACCATCACTGACCCACCACCAAACTGGTCATCCTGAACGATGTTACCGGCAGCATCGGTTACAGGCAGCATAACATTCTCCACAGATTCTCCAGACCCTTTCATGTCTGTCACATCCTGGAGGAGTTGGACTGCCTGTGCAAACTCTGCAGGGTCCAGGTATCGCCTCATGCTACCAGTAGTGACATTGACCCTAGCCAAATGCAAAACTAGTGAAAAACAGTCAGAAAAGATGAGTAGGGGAAAAAATGTCAGTGGCCTCCACCTGTAAAACCATTCCTGTTTTGGGGGTCGTCTCATTGTTGCCCATCTAGTGCACCTGTTGTTAATTTCATTAACACCAAAGCAGCTGAAACTGATTAACAACCCCCTCTGCTACTTAACTGACCAGATCAATATCCCAGGAGTTTAACTGACTTGATGCTATACTCTGATTAAAAAGTGTTCCTTTAATTTTTTTGAGCAGTGTATATTATATATCATTTACTTTATTATTATATTGTATAGTATATTATATTATATAACATTATATTATATTAGATGTTATATCATTATACTATATTAAAATATATAATTAGTATTTAATATTTATTTAATATTTTTATTTTAGATTTATGATATTATATCATATATTATGTGTAAAATATAAACAAATAGATGTATGTATTACAAATATAACTTATGTATTTATATTATATTATTTAACATTTTTTATTTAAATTAAATTGTATTTTATATTAATTTATTTATTATATTGTATAATATATGTGTAAGTTATATTTGTATTGTATATAAAATAAAATAAATTATATTATTATATTTTGTTATATTACATTATATTATATTATTTAACATTTGTTTATTTTAATTTAAATTAAATTGTATTTTATATTTATTTATTATTGTATTATATATTATATTTAAAATATGAACAAATATTTATAGATAATATAAATGTAACTCAAATGTAATGTAATATTTAATAATTTATATATAATATAATTACATTTGTTACATTTGTATATTAATTTATTTAACATTTATTGTTTATTTTATTTCAGTTTTAATATTTTTAATTTAATTTAATTTTATTTTATTTGTGGGGTTCAAAAGTCTGACCTCATTGAAAATCTTGAGTTCATTATCTGATTTAAACCAGAAAGTGACTACAGATTTTTAGAATTTTATACTTTTTTTAATTAATAAAATTATTTAAATTATTTCAAATTAATAAGAAATATTTCAGATTCTGCACTACTTGGTTTTTATTTTACCTCATTACATTTTATGTTAAATGTAATATACTTTGTAATGAAAATAAATGTCTAAAAAATAAATAAAAGAACGGTGTGTGTATGTGTGTAAGCATCCCACCTCTAATCTTTCAGTGAAAACTGAATCAATAGAATTGTGCTCCACATGTGATGTTTGGACTTTCTGATGTATCATTAGTGTTGTATTTGTCAGGCATGAGTGCATCTATACTGTCTACTCCCTCCACATTCAGCCGTCTGAATTCTCATGTTGTTGCCTGGGTAACCTGTTGAGGGAAGGTCTGTACCGCAGTGTGTGTCTCGCTGCTCACTTCCTAATTTCTAGTCAATATGCAAAACGTATTTAATGGTGGGTAATTTATTTATTGCCATTTTTCATCTGCTGCGACTCCAAACGTCTTCCTTGGCAATGGAATTATCTCAAATGGTTATTACTTTGCATGCATTGAATTTAATTAGTGCATTATCTTTGTGGACAGAAAGTCTCTTAATTGTGTTTTAGATGAAATTAAAGTTGCTTACTTGCCTAGTTCTTGTTTTTGGAGTGAAAAGCTAATGCCCGGGCATCTCTGCCGCATTACCACTTTTTTGACATGCCAAAAGATTTGATGAGGGCTGAATTACTCCTCTTGGTTTGATGTAGGTTATATAATAGCGCAGCAATAGTATGTTACGTTTTTGATATACTGTATGAGCTTCAACAGTGCATCTGTACCCATCATCTGCTGTGTTTCCATTACACTTCAAATTGCGCAAATTGAAATTGCAAATTGAAAATACCCCTAATGGAAACACGTCAATTCCACAAAAACTCCCATATATCCCAAAAAGTTGTTATGCTCGCATGAGGTGTTTTTTCAAGCAATTCGAAAAAGACATATATCGCGATATATCACAATGGAAACATTTTTTTTGCATTTACAGGTCTCCTGGCGTACGTAAAAATCACATGATCATTCTTTAATACAGTGCCCTCCACTAATATTGGCACCCTTGGTAAATATGAGCGAAGGCGGCTGTGAAAATAAATCTGCATTATTTATCCTTTTTATCTTTCATTCAAAAAATTCACAAAATTCCAACCTATCATTGAAGTAAAACAATTGAAAGTGGGGGGAAAATCTCATTGTGAAATAAATGTTTTCTCTAGTTCATGTTGGCCACAATTATTGGCACCCAATTATTGCAACATCCTTTTCCCAAAGTAACAGCTTTTGGTTTCGATTTTTTATCTGCTGGTATTTGATAGAATCCATGATGCCATGCATCTGAACAAGATGTTCAGGACCTCTGGCAGAAAAACAGGCCCACAACATTAAAGATCCAGCAGTATATTTAACCATGGACATGGGGTACTTTTTTATCCCTGTACTAAACTCATCTGGTGGGTTTGCTGCCAAAAAACTCTTTTTTCAGTTTCATCTGACCATAGAACCCAGTGCCATTGGAAGTTCCAGTCGTGTCTGAAAACTGAATTTGCTGGAGTTTGTTTTTGGATGAGTGAGGAGAATTTTCCTTGAAACCCTCCCGAACAATATGTGGTGATGTAGGGGCTGTTTGATGTATATATTTTTTTAGGTTTCTGACCCCAAGACTCAAATAATCTCTACAATTCTCCAGATGTGATCCTTGGAGAGTCTTTGGCCACTCAAACTCTCCTCCTCACCGTGCATTAGCACGATATAGTCACACGTCCTCTTCCAGGCAGATTTTTAACATCTTTAGTTGATTGGAACCTCTTAATTATTACCCTGATGGTGGAAATGGGGATTTTCTTAAAGCCACTTTCTATTTTGTGATGCTCAGAAATCTTATTCTGAACATCAGAACTATATTCTTAGGTTTTACAGGAAGTCATGGCTGGACAATTTCATGCTCCTAGTCACCCTGGTGTGCTAAAAAAAATGTAAATATGAATGGGAATATACTTCAGAGATATTTTACTCATAAGAATTTCTAGGGGTGCCAATAATTATGGCCAACATTCATTGGAGAAAAACATTTATTTCATCATGAGATTTTCTCCCCACATTCAATTGTTTTACTTCAATGATAGGTTAGAATTTTGTGAATTTTTTGAGTGAAAATAAACAATGCAGATTTATTTTCACAGCCGCCTTTGCTCATATTTATCAAGGGTGCCAATATTAGTGTAGGGCACTGTATGCAATAACCTCCAAGAAACACTTCATACATGGCCGCTCTCAAGTAAGGGGCTTTCCTTGCCATTAATGCTTGGATAACCCCTTATTTACTCTACATTACGGCTCCGTCAGAGCCACCGGAGCTGATCGGAGCCAAACCAGTCAATGCTTGTGTTTATACCAGCTGTGCCACGGCATGTTTCAGAAGAGGCTCTCCACTGTGAATTGTTAAAGATAGAAGTAGGGCTGGTCTGAATACCATTTTTTGAACTTCGAAACTTCGGTAGTAATCAACACTGAATATTCAAAGCTTCAGAGGGAGGGGGCTGAACATATTCTTCTCTCTAATAAAGGCAGGAATCTCTGTGTCTGTCTGTCTGTCTGTCTGATTACATTTTTATTATGTCGAGAACCGTTCATCCAGTCGACTTCATACGTGGCGGGTGTGTTGCTGCGGACCCAAGGGAGTGCAGTGTGATATTTTGGTGCAATATGGACATGCGACACGTTCAGAATTAATAAACTTTTAATAAACTACAGAACAATGCGAAATGGAAGCAGCGCTCCTCACGCAGGCAGGGCTTATATGCTCCGAGAACGGACACTGCACTAGTGATACAAAACACACAGATCTGTTAAGAGCAACACTTTTAATAAGGTAGCCTAACATTTTTCTAATAAACAAATCACTCCCAAATCAGAAATTAGCAGCACAGTAATTACTGACACTGTAAAGGGTAGGCTCTTTAAATAAAAGAAGAACGAAAAATAAATGAACAAAGTTCAACGAACTGTAATAAATAAAGAACACGGTAGCATACTTTCAATAACAGCATCACACATTTTAATTAACGAACAGTTTAAATAAAATTACATTTTTACGACTGCCGTATTCGCAAGTATTTTCCAAGCAAATTAAGTGCATGTTTTTATCATGTGTAAAATTACTGATTAACATGGAGGATAAAAGCAGCTCGTTTTTTTACACCAACAATTTACTATAGGCGTACTACTTACAGAACTTTTTTTTTACAGAACTGATTTCTCAAACTTGATGTGCTGTTGTGGTAGGCCAGTTTCAAATCACATATTTGGCACACTGCTTTTGTCTTTTTTTGTCAATTTAATGTGCTCCCACACAGCTGAGGTCTTCAGCATTTTTGTCTTCTCTTCCAGATGAACTGAATCATGTAGTTCACTCATGGGCGATTCATATTCAAGTTCGAATGAGAACCGTTTTGCGGGGGGTACCAGGTGTTCGGAAAAAAAAAGAGAAGAATATTCGAATCTCATAATTGAAAATCGAATGCCAACCCACCGAACAAATATTCAAATAATCAAATATTCTGGTCCAGCCCTAGATAGAAGTATATGTCACCTTCAATTAAAAATAATGGCTAGTGCAGTGACTGATATACGTAAAAATCACTCATTCATTTATCGTTTAATTTTATCTGCCGTCAGACTTTCTGAGATGTTGCTGCTATAAAGAGGTACGTCTTGTTGCATCTTGATTTAGACTTGACTGACAGACTGCATTCTGACGCCGCGAGCTTCATGCTTTCTGACCATATTTCCACTTTATGTTGCAATTATTCTGCTTATTGTACATATAAAATACAAGAATTTTATATCAGTTGTCCCATATTCATAATTGTGACGTCTCTTTACAGTGTCTACCATTGTAACGTTTCCATCTGCCAATGTCTGTATACAGTGTGTGCATATATATGCATAGAGAGGGAGAGAGAGTGTATCATCATGCATATATTTCCTTTACTCTTTGCAAAACTCTGTATACATTTTAGTCACATAACTTCAGTTAATGGAAACGCCATAATTTTGCATTTGTTTAAATTTGTGATGGAAACACAACTACTATGGGAAACCACCAGGTTTTCTTTCTTTCCTCTTTTTTGTCACTAAATTGGATAGCCATTATGTAATGTAAAACACATATTCTTTTATACATATTTTAAATGATTTATATTTAAAAAGGTATAATTAAAAGTAGAAATTATGTAACATTTTAAAATGAAATAGAATTTATTTATTTATTAAAATAAAATAGTACCATATAATTAATATTAATAGATAAGCAATATCATGGATGACTGACAAGTGTGAACTGTGTGAAACTGATCAATTATAAATTTTATCACAAAATTTTGATGATATGATACATTTGAAAGGTAAAAATGCATTTCTAACAAACTTCAGTCACCATATTTTTTTACATTGAATAATATAATAAAATATTACAATTTAATAACATTATTTTAATATTATAAATGGAGGTCCATACATAACCTGCGTTTATAGTAATAAAATGGTGTTATGTATAACACATATAGCATTAAATTATTTAAAATAAAATTGAAAATTGATATAAATTATATGTAAAATTTTAAAATGTATTAGATTTATTTATTTATATATTTACAGTATATTAATAAAATATAATTAATATTAATATGTTAAAGTAGGCTATATACATTATTTTTAATAGAAATATGATAGATTTTATAAAACACATACAGCATAAATCATAACATTTTTAAACGAATTAAAAGGATTTATAATATAACAGTGAAATTAAATTCATATTAATAAATAAGTTGAGTAATATCATGAATGAATGACAAGAGTGAACTTGGTGAAACTGATACATCAGTTTCATCACAAAAAATGTATATAATTTGATAAATTTGAAAAGTCAAAACTAACAAACAACAAAACAGTTATCATATCATTAAGGAAAAGTGTTTTAAAAAGGATTTAAATATAGTATACAGACAGTATGATTTGATCAAGTAAAGAGACATCTGAGAGAATTTGTTTAATCTGCTGCTGTTATTCCCAACCACATTTGTCGTTCAACACAATTACAGTTTCAAACACATCCAGCCCGACCTCCCTCTGTAATTAACTAATTGATTTGCGCTCGTTCATCCATTCCTTTTTCCAAAGAAGACTGCTGTTCAGGCCAGCTGCTGGAGGCCAAGGTGAAATATGGGCTAACGTGACTTTGACTAATAGCTTGGAGGAAGAAAGATGGCCCTGGCGCTCCTGACTCCGCAGATCTCGTGGAAGTGAGTTCTGGAATGGGGCTGATTAGAAACTTTCCAACTGTAAAGCAGTCACAGCGCATTCCTGAAGAGGATAGAATGGACCGGAAACACTGCTGTAATGAGCTCAATAATAGTTAACGCCACAAGGCCACGGAAGGCAGCCGTTCTGACGGCCAGGTTATTGGAAAAAGACACTTAATGTATTTTTTTGTAATTAAATCTCCAGTTTCACCTCAGAAATCGATATGAAATGCCGTCATAAACCACAGCTATTGAGCAGGATGCGGACTGCAAAGCCTCTGAAGCTTAATGTCAGAGAGTAAGCACTATGCCGTAAAATGGATTAATAAGTATTAGCGTTAAGGCGAAGACATTTCCAGGCTCTGTGTACCGTTGTTTACGAGAGGGTTCTCATAAAGTGGCATAAACATTAAAGTTAGTAGACCTTTATATGTTAGCAGTGGCGGCGCTTGTAAACCGCATTTTACTGAAAAGGTAAATTTACTCTTTCACAGCTCAGAGTGTGAAATACTGCAGAAAAATGATGATTTAGATCATCAGGAAATTACTCATAAAGCTTTGCTGCCAAAAACTACGTTTTTTTTCCCCTCGAGACCTTGTTCAGTTTTTAAATTGGATCTTGTTAAAACTAAGGCAAACGTCTCTCTTACTATTGTGCATACTTAGGTTTATGGATGTGTGCTACATACGTGAATGATACCTCAAATCATGTGGGTTGTTGAGAAGAAGTGTGCTTAACTCTTCTGATTTTCCAGGCAACAAAAAAAAGTTTAAAAAAAAAAAAAAAAAGCAATAAGTAAAAAAAAAATATTGCAACCATGTAGCAATGCCCCACCCTAGCGTAAACATTTTATATTATTTAAAGTATAAAATAATTACTTATTTCTTATAATTAGGAAACGGGACACTTTGATTATTCTCTTTTTGAGAGTTTTCAAAGTGTTTAAGTTAAAGTATGAACCAATATTAAAATTCTGGCCATTGTTATATAAACTTACCTATTTTGGTGTTATGGCCTTTTACAGAAGAATGAATAATATTAAAATTCAATATTATTTTGTCTAAAGAAATGAAAAATGATGTGTTATGGCTGATAAAATGGACAATATTAAAATTCTATTTAAAAAAAATAAATAAATAAATAAATAAAATACTATGGCTGATAACCTAAAAAATGAATGATATTAAAGTTCTATACTATATATTTTTTTTTATAAATAAAATAAATATAAAACTTTATGGCCGATAAATTAACAAATTAATGATATTAAAGTTATCTACTATTTTTTTTTCTAAATAAGTTATTAAATATAAAATGCTATTATTAAGAAACAATAAAAAAACAATTTTTAGAAAAAAAATGTTATGGCCAATAACCTGACAAATTAATGATATTTAAGTTCTGTACTATTTTTTTTTTTCTGAATAAAATAAATATAAAATGTTAAGGCCTATAACCCGACAAATGAACAATATTAAAGTTCTATACTATTTTTTCCTAAATAAAATAAATATAAATTGTTAATGAATGAATGAATGAATGAACTACCGAATGAAAGTTCTATAATGTTTAAAAAAAAAAAAAAAAAAAGATAAAATGTTAAGACCTATAACCTGACAAATGAACAATATTGAAGTTCTATACTATTTTTTTTTCTAAATAAAAATTTAATTAAAATATTATGGCCTATAACTTGACAAATGAATGATATTAAAATTCTCTTCTATTTTTTCTAAATTAATTATTAAAAATAAAATGCTATTGTTGAGAACCCAATAAATGGATGATATTAAAATTATATACAACATTTTTCCGAAAAAAAGAAAAAGATTTAAAAAAAAATTTAAATAAAACATTAAAAGCTAAAACCAGACATTTTAAATACTACTTGTGAATGATGATGTGCCGTATGAAAAATGGATATTGATTTTGAGATTTGCTAAAAAATCTCAAATTAAAAAAACTGAAAACATATAAAAAATGTCAAAATCTTGGCTGTAAATTTCTGATTCGCTTGTGTCTCATTAGTCTTTTGTGGCTCTCAGTAATATTATGCTAGTGGGAAGGCAGCAGAGGATTATAACTCCATTAAAGCATGCATTGTACATCATCCAGTCTATTGTCTGCATGCTGCAAATGGTGATGGATGTTATCCAGACTGCAGTGTAGTGTGACAGGAACAGAAATCGTCACTGGTAACTATCATCTCTTCTCACTCCAGCACATGCAGTGTTATATTTAAGCACACATGCCTCCTCAGTGCTTTATTATATGCCATCTTATTTGGCTCCACCGCTGAGAGCTCATCAGGGCTAGACAGCGGGAGCTGAGAGGAATATTGCTCTCAGGCAGGAATGTTGTAGAGACGGCTCTGTTGGGGGGTGACGTGTGTCATATGGTTTCTGATTATGTACGGGGGCAGGAGTTTGTACTCAATCACTTTTTCCTGCTGTCTGTGTATCTGTTGGTCAAATATAAATGTCATGGGGTCTTTAAGCTACTGTTGTGTTGTTCTTCATAGATGCATTTAAAGGGAGATTCCAGTTCATTCAACATGATTTGTGGCATAATGTTGATTAGCACAAAATAAATTTCCACGTCATTCAGTTTCTTTAAAAAAAGAAAGATTGAAGTTACAGTGAGGAACTGAAAATGGATGTGAATGAGGCCAATGCTTAAACATAAAATATTCAATTTTTCAGTAATATAACCAGGGTTATTATAGTTAACTAAAACTAAAACCGTTAAAAAAATTACTTTAAATAAAAAATCTGAAATAAAATAAAATATTAAAAACTTAAACATAAAATATTAACTTTTTTCAATAATATAACCAGGGTTATTATAGTTAACTAAAACTAAAACCATTTATAAAAAAATATTACTTGAAATAAAAATCTGAAATAAAACAAAATATTAAAAACTTTAAACATAAAATACTCACTTTTTCAATTATATAACCACAGGGGTTATCAATGTTAACTAAATCTAAAATAATAAAAAATGTTACTTGAAATAAAATAAATGTTAGCTGAAATAAAATAAAATATTACATAAAATACTAAACACTAAAATAAGTAAAACTGAAAAAAAAAAATTACTAAAACCGTAACTATTAAAATGAAAATGAAAAGGTTAAAATAAACATAAACTGAAATTAAATTAAATGATAAACTTAATTTCTCATTTTAATGTAGTTTAACTTGTACTAAAATAAAACTGAAATAAAATTAAAAGCAGAACTACTAAAAGTGACAAAAATACGAAATTACTAAAACTTTAACTATTAAAATGAAAAACACAAAAATAAAAACTGATTCAAAATATTAATAACTATAATAGTATCTCAGTAATAATGAAGTAACACTGTACATAATGCCATAAATACTAAAACGACTGTTAGCTCAAATAACACACATTTCAACAGAAAAATGAATGGAAAGGCTTTCATAAAATAAGCTTCACCTTCACTTCAATTATAAGTGCCTCACTGTGACCTCTTTTTTTTTAATTTAAAGAAAGATGAATAGAATTTTTAACTCATTTTTTACCTTTTATTAACCTTTGTCTTTATGCTGCTTTCATGTTGTTTCTGAGTCTGAAACTGTTGGGACATGGACAGAATTCTCCATAATAACCAGAATTTTAGCTTAAAAACACACCGTCAAGATAGACAGTAGAAGCCATAACTAAATAATAATCTCATCTGTTAAAAACAGCATGAAAATGCCAATGATGGTAGGATTCTCAACCTTTGATACAGCAACAGATGCTCTCTCTTGAGAGGAAGAGACTGCCCCAGAAAAGCAGTCTTCCTCTTCTTTAGTTTCCGCTTCTATCTGTCCAGCTCTATTTGATAGTTATTCAATGTCTCGCTTGTTTGCACCACATCTGCCTCCTGCCACCCCCTCAAAATCAATACTAAGAAACTGTGTCTTGTAGATGATTAAAGCGAGTTGCCGACTGCAGATATGTCATCCTTGAAAAGCAAAATCAGTCTTAGCCAGCAATACAGTTGCACAGTGTTTTCTTGATTAATTGCTTGTCTGAAATTGTCGATTGCCATCATTATTTGCCATTATTACGTTCATCAGCTTCTCACATCAGGAGCTTATTTAAACCATCCGCAAGACACACTGAGACCTGAATGAAAAAAGAGAGCAGTTCAATCATTGGCATGATCTGGAAAATTCATTGTGATTTTAATATCTGTGTGGTTTCACTTCTTGAAGACAACATCAAATGGCATTCACAACTTTGTAGATTGCAACATTGTAATAAGCTTAGCTGAAAGAAATTCCAAAAGAAAAAAGAAAAGTTTTTTTTTTTGTTTTTAACCCAATATGCAGCATTATTTTAGCGATATGTAAGTATATGCTTACTGCTAAAATCAGTTGGAAGTCTAGTTTTGGTTACATAAACAGAAAAGAAAACACATTTCAGAGGTGAATAATGACATTGTTACATTACTGTTCCAAATCCTAATACATTTGATAAAATGTAAAAATTATTTTTGCAGCATTAGCATAGCAACATAATAAATAAATCAGTTGTAAATTGAGTTTTGGGTACACAAGCAGAAAAAAAGAAAATATTTGGGAGACAAAGATCGTAATTACGTTACTGTTCCAAAACCTATATATGGTATATATATATATTTATAAATATCTAGCATTTTTTTTAATGTGTTAGCTTGGGCTACTAATATCAAACTATTGAAAAATCAGTTGTAAGTTGTGCTATGGTTGCATAAGCAGAAAACTCATTTCACAGGCAAAGAGTGTAATTAGATTACTGTTCTAAAACCTTTTTTTAAATCTAGCATTTTTTACTGCATTAGCTTAGCAACATGCTAATGTCAGACAGTAAAAAATCAGTTGTAAGTCAAGTTTTGGCTATATAAACAAACAAGAATATACAATACCAAGGCAAAGAACCTAATCAAATTACATTACTGTTTCAAAACCTATTTATTTGTTTATTTCTGCAGTATTAGCTTAGCAACAAGTCAGACAATTGAAAATAAGTTGTAAGTCGAGGTTTGGCTGCATATAAGAATATACTTTACCGAGGCAACGTTACATTACTGTTTCAAACTTATTTATTTATGTTTTTTTTTTTTTTTTTTTGCCGCATTAGCTTAGCAACACGATAATGTCAGACTATTGAAGAATGTTGTATGTTGAGTTTTTGCTACAAAAGCAAAAAAGAAAACTCTTTTCAGAGGGATTGAATGTAATTATATTAAATTACTGTTCCAATTATTTTTATTTAAAAAAGTATTGTTTTGCTGTTTTAAGTTAGCATCACGTTAACGTCAGTCTGCATAGTTTATTTTATATAGTATAAGTTGTGTAATTTTGCTCTGTTATCTCATAAGGCCTTTCGTGAAGCGTGTTCTCGTCCACTTCCCGCCTTTCTGAAAGCCTGAGGTCTCAATCTATAACTCCAGCAGCTGGTGTGTCCTCACCACCCATAATGCTCTCCTACCTGTTCACGCTTTTAATTATGCTAAGTGCTAAGCACGTCAACCTTCAGCCGCTTGCAGAAAGATGTCACTTTTATAAATTGCACCCTCCCTCCTCTGTCACTGGTTGCTGTCACAGTTTTAATTAAACAGAGAGAAAGAGAGACTTACGGCCAGCCAGCAGATTTGATTGGGGTTTGAAGGCCGGAGGGGATTAAGACAAAATTAGCGTTCGGAGTGGAGAAAAAGATCAGCATGCGGACAATTCACGCACATCTCTATTCACACGACATGAAGACAGTTGGTTTAGGTATTAATAAGTCATTTTGGAAGATGTGGTTGAGAGTATGATGTTATTTTAATTGACATAATCATTTACAAGAGCATGTTTGCAACATGAAACGGTATTTCAACCAATTTTTTTTATTATGTGATGTATTTCTGACTGATACTTTATATTTAAAAATGTGGAGTGGGAATTAGTGATGGGTCGTTCTTGAACGATTCGTTCATTTTGAACAAATCCTTAATATGACTCGGGAAGAACGAGTCGTCTCGGGGAGTGATTCGTTCAGTCGCACATGCGCAACATTCTATGGGTTCTGTACTGGAATTAGTTCACCTGTTTCGAGTCTTTGGGTTTTTCGAGTCGTTCGTTCATCGCGTGACAGCCCATAAACGTAACCTGTGCAGTCTGAGCCGGAAAAAGACTTAATAATAATAATAGTAATAATAACTAACTCTTTAGTTTATTACCTTTGTCACCACATTCAGTCTTATGGAAAAGAACCATCATGATAGAAATTCACACATTTATAAAAAGCTACAATTTGAGACCAGAAACGCATCACGTAACTGTAAGAGTAAATAATAATAATAATAATAATAATAATAATAATAATAATAATAACTATGCACTCGTTTGTAAGGAAATTAACTAATTTCTCTATCCAATGCTATCACGTCACATGAAAAAAGAACAAACAACTCGAAGACTCGAGAGATGAACTAATCAATTCTCTTTCCGGCTCAGACTGCATTGGTTAAGATTATGGGGCTGTCACATAATGAATGAACGACTCAAACCCGAAGACTTGTCAGATGAGGTGAGCTAATATGAAGACTCAGGTAAATAATGAATTAATCTTTTCTGTTTCTTATAGCATTATAGTTTTGTATTGTTTGTAGTGTGATCAACATTTGCGTAAGTAGTAGATGTGTTAGGGAAGTAACATGTAACATTTTAAGTGTATTTTGCTAGAATGAACGAAATGAACGAAATGACTTGAAAAAAGATTTGTTCATTTTGCTGAACGAGACTCAAAGGTCCGAGTTGTTAAAATGATCCGAACTTCCCATCACTAGTGGGAATTGATTGAATTGTACATATTGGGCATTAAATACAAGCAAGGCTTTAAAACAAATGCCTAGCTATTTGGTGATTGGTTAACTTTATCCAATAGTCTGGCTGGCTACAGTTACATCAGCAGAACAGGAAGGTTGTTTAGTTTTGATAAAAGATTATCAAGAGAACTTTTATTCAGAATAACGTACACCGATGAAGTGTTCACACTAGGACCAGAAAGTGCTTTTAAAAAGTAAATTGAGTCAGTTTGATTTGTTTACTTTTGAGAGGCTTTTTATTATTAACTAATGCCGAATTCACACTGCACGATTTTCAAAGTTGTCAGATCACCGATGTTTTCACACTGCACGACTATCTGGGGTAGCATTCAATTGCTGCTGTGTTCACATTGCACGATGGATCGGCGACAGGAGGTTACACACTGCATGACTTTACAAGAGCAAGAACTGCTGACAACTCTGTCTGGTACGCAAACTACGTTTCATATAACTCCTCCCCGAACTTCCCGCTGCCCTGTATGTTGTTCTCTCATTGGCTGTAGGTCATCGCCGATGTATTTTTCAGTCAGAACTCATTTCACACAGCAGGATTTTGAATCGCCAACAGGTCCAGATATTTAGCATGCCAAATATTTCACGGGCGTTGTGTTGGAGATTCTCTCAGATCGTGTCTTTGATAATTCACACTGCGTGATTGTCACTTGCGTGAATGAGCACCGATTTGCCTCCGATCTCGGGCATTTGTCAGCGATTTTTCGCAAAACCTGTCGGCGAGTGAAAATCGGGGTTAAAGTCGTGCAGTGTGAACTCGGCATAATACTATTACAAATTGTTTTCGTAAATTGAAGATAAAATTCAGATTTGAGATAAAATTAATTATGTTGTGAAATAGGTTTAAGCTGAAGTACTGAAATTACATAAAATAAAAATTAAATCAATTATATCTATGTATAAATATATTTGTGTGTGTGTGTGTGTGTATAATGTAATGAATTATAAAACAAACTAAAATTAAATAAAAAATTTAAAATATAAAAAAAAAACTAGTTGAAAATATTTGGAAATACTTATAGTATATTCTGTAAGTAATACTAAAATAACAATAGACTTTAAAGTTTAAAAAAAATAATAATAACAGCATTCCATCCTGTTTTACTTAATAAAATTCCACAGACGGGGACATCTTATTACTACAGAACTGATTGGGTTGTACTTTTCATTAAAATAACGTGAACCAATGAATCATACGCAATAAGATCAGGAGCATATATTGAAGTAAATATGACCCATTTTGATTCCTGTTTACTTGACATTTTTTGACTCCTCTTCTTCAATTTTTTAAATATCAACGCTCCAATATCTCATTCCCATCCTGTCACTGTTATCTGCTGTTCAATTCATTCTGGTCACCCTCTGTCTCTCTGACACTCTCCGTCTCTAATTCTCTTCCTCGCCTTGATATCTCCTGTACAGCACGACCAGCAGTTCCTCTCTCTGTACTCCTGATCGTATCAGACATTTTCCATCAGTCTTCTTCGCATTGATGTCTACTACAGTACATCCAGTTCCACAAACGAGAGAAAAGGGGGGGAACTAGGGTCTTGGAGTAAAATAATGGATCTGGATGTAATGGAGCATGATGTTCCCTCAGAGCAAAGAGCCGTTTAAGTGGCATCAGAGCTTCTGTCCACATCTAAGACTAGCTGGGCACTGGCAAGAAACTCAGTACTCGCATTTGGCACTCTTTTTTTCGGGTTTCTGAAAGTTTAGATAAAGGGAAGCTGGTCTCAGAGCTGCTGGATGGAGGAAACATCTAGCTGAAGCAGCTTTGGAAAATGTCTCTATGTAATTAATTCGTCATTTACTCAATCTTTATGTGCTAAGCCTTGAATTCAAGAGTTATGTTATGAACTTATATCATTCATCACTGCGACTGTGCAGGAGTGTCTATATCACAAGACTTTTCCCTTGAGTTGAGACACAATTAATTTATATATATATATATATATATATATATATATATATATAAATAATATTTAAAAAAATTAACACAGTTTCTGGAAATATATAGATATTGACATAAAAAAGTGATCAAACAATAAATTCTACATTAAATATAGAGGATTCATCTATATTTAATGTAGAGTTTAGTGTTTGATAATTTTATTACATTTTGTGTATTTCCTTTTAAATATGAATATGGTTTATGTGGAGATTGTATTATATATATATATATATATATATATATATATATATATATATATATTTATTTATTTATTTATTTATGATGAGGTTGTTGTTGTTATTATTGGACATTTTTTAACTGGATTCATAATAAAAGTGATAATACTAATGTTGTTGTTATTATTATTATTATTATTAATAATATTAATTATTATAAATTATTACTTTTTAATTTGTAAATTAATTAATTCATAACAATAAGGATGATGATGATGATGATAATAACATTATTATTATTATTTTTGTTGTTGTTGTTGTTGTTGTAAATTATTAGTTTGATTCCTAAAATAATAATAATAATAATTATTATTATTGTTATGTTATTATTAATATTATTGTTATGAATTAATTCACAAATTAACAAACTAATCATTTACAATGATAATAATAATAATAATAATATTACAGTTTTTACGATAAGAGTAAGATGGTGAAGGATGTTTGCCAAACATTATAAAGAACAAATGCACATTTAATTTTAGAAACATCCCTGATCACTAACAGTCAACTGACAAGAGGTTAACCAATCTTAATAGAGGTCATTTTCATAGAAGTCTTAAAATGCACAGCAGCAAAAATGTCTGTCTTAGAGTGAACCTGCATTATAATTGGTTTTAGTGCGGGTTAGGAAAAAAAATAATAATAATAATAATAAAAACATTATTTAAGCAATTTTATTAATGGTGAACTTAAGCTCTTCTGATTCAGATAAATCTCTTCTTCTAAATTCTGTCCTGCAGTATAACAACATAAACTCAATGTCCTACTATATTGTACAAAGGATTATGGATGTGTTAAAGTGAATTTTTAGTATTGTAGTTTAGCATTTTCAACACTGTTACTGTTGGTTTGATGTTCCATGATTTGATGTCCCATACCTCTTAACATTTAATATATATTACTCCAGATTTGTCCTAAACCAAGGCACTCACAGTGATTCTCCATCTCTTTGAGTCCAAGATCAGGTTTCTTTCAGACATGGTGTGTCTGAAGGCTAAAGCTAAATTCTGACTTACTACAGCTAATGTCCCTGGTCTTATTGAGCATGATTGATCAGTGTACTTAATTTTTTTCTTAAAGCTGTTTTCATGGTCTTTCATAAATGTATCCTTCATTAAGGATATAATGAATGCACAGACAAACACATGGACAGTCTATTAGTGTAGAGTTGAAGCACTCAAAGAAAAGTCATTTCCACATGTAATGGATTCCACATGCCTTACTGCAGGATATGTAATGTGATGTAATGCTATTAATGGCCCAAATTAAATAAAATATTCTTGGGTTGAATCCCCTCATGGTTGAAGCAAGAGCAGATGGAAGGTAAATATCTTCAAAGAAGTTAAATATCTTCATATCTCATCCACCCAGCTTTTATTAACCCCAATTCTCAGAGCCATATTGTCTTTTGAGCTTTGCGAGAAGTGGGTTTTACTGAAAAGAAAAAAAAAGAAAAGAACTTGCTAAACTTCTTAGCCTAGAAAGTTTGTGGTAAAAAGTATGTATAGCCTATATACAGTATGTATAGCCTATATACTACCGTTTGAATTTTTTTTTTTTTAAGGATGCATTAAATTAATGAAAAGTGCCAAAAAAGTCTTTACAATGTTATAAACAACAAACAAAATACTAAGATACACTGCAAAAATGTGTGTTTTCAGCATTGATGATAATAAGAAATGTTTCTTGAGCACCAAATCCGCATATTAGTATTTCACATGGAAAATTGCATGAAAATTAGAGTGATAATGTATAGAGTGGTAACCTTCCAATTCATTCAACATTTTAACTCAGAGAAACCAGTGAAATACTTTTTGTATTCATGTATGACATAAAGTGCATTATATTAACAGCAAAATATCACATATCTGCTAAATCGCCCAGCTCTAGTGCAAAGTTCACTTTCAATCTACTGAACCAGACCAAAACAGGCAATTGTGATAGCAACAACCAATTATTTAAACTTCCACTTTCCCTGAAGGTACTGCCCATATCAGAGGTCTCGCTTGCTTGCTTTCTCTTTCCGCCGTTGTTTTCTTTGGTTGCTAAATTAAGATCAGACTGTAAGAGATCGAACTGCTCTCCAGCATGCGGCTGAAAGACCCAATTTAACCAGGATCGGTAAAACCTAACACCTGAGAGGAATGATCTTAGCCTAAGTGGCCCTGTGTAGCACATATCTGCTTTCATGCGCTCTCTCTCTGCAGGCTGTTATTTGACTGCTAGCTTCCTGTGGATTGGGTCATTCTGTGCTGCTTCCCATCCACTCCATCTGTTCTGTCCTCATCATGCTGAAGTAAGGACACTTGGGGACACTACTTAGTGTGTGTATATCATAGTATATTACTTAACATAAAATTAATGTCATCAATTACAAACCTCTGTGACATTCTTTCTTTTGTGGAAGACGAAAGGAGAAATAATGTCCAAGATGCTCTGAATCACAATGAAAGTAAATGGTGACTTCGGCTGGCAGATTTTTTTTTGAATATAACATTACGTATATATATTGTACGTAATCTAATATGACATAATACAACATAATATAACATAATAAACCATATAACTAATAAGAAAAAAAAAACAAGAAGAAATTATTTCAATGAAAAATCATCAAATGTGAGCTGTCAATGTGAATGTCAATTTATGTTATTTTTTCACTGTAAATTATAAGATAACACTCTTTTTCTCTCCCAAAATCTGTACATTTACAAGTACTTTACTGTAAAATCACATGGAATGTCCCAGTACAGTTTTTCATCGTATAGAGCAGGGGAACTTAAATGTTACCCAATTAACAGGTTTTTATAGCACAGTCTTCTTACCATTAAAATTATGATCATTTTACATAGTGCATGTCATATAGAACAAATTTAAAGTAATTTTATAGTGCTTTTTGTCCATTTTGAAGCCTGACAGACCTAGTCCCCATCCACTTTCATTGTATAAAAGATAGCGGCATGAACATTCCTCAAATCATCTCCTTTTGTGTTTTACGGACAAAAATGTGTCACGCATCGAAGACTGACATGGAAGAGAAGAAATTGTTGAATAAAGTCGTTATTTTTGTTTTCTTTGCACACAAAAAGTATTCTCGTAGCTTTGTAACATTACGGTTGAACCACTTGGAATGAAATGAGGGTGAGTACTTAATAACAAAATTTTCATTTTTGAGTGAACTACCCCTTTAAAAACAAATATTGAAAGCAGTAGTTAATGACTTTGTTTTTTTTTTTTAAAGCAAATCCTTTCTTCCAAATAGATGAAATAAGTAGAGACGAAACAATGATAAATGTGGCCTGTTTTCCGTGAGCTGTAGCCTAAATATTATAAGAGGAGAAAAACAATGTGATTGACGCATTTATTGTCACCTACAGCAAATGTCACTGAAAGTGTCCCACCTAATTTAGCACAGAGTAACTTTTAATTGAAACGTTTTATGAGGGATTTGAAGTCCTGGTTTGTTTGCCTGACACTCTACTCTTGCGGATAAAAAGGGACTTGTGAAAATTCACCTCAATTTGTTGTTTGTTTGTAGTTTCTGTTTGTTTGACCTTACTGGCTTTTGAAAAGAAAATGAGGGATTTTTTTTTATTTTCCTATTATTTTTTGTATATACTTTTTTCTTCTCTGTCAAGGGAAAAAAACACAAATAAAAAACAGTACAGAAAAAGTTGAATCCTTTACCCCAGTTTATGGATAAAGCAATCAAAAATCTTTTACTTACTGATTTTTCCATACTTTCATTAAATGCAATGCAATCATAAGTTTCCAAGATTTTCCCCTGTACTCTCCTGTGCCGTGAGTGCTGCTATATGTCTTTTCCTCAGGAGATGTAATTCATCTTTGTAATTTATCACGGTTTTCGGCCGTTGAGCTCATTAATTAGTTCTTCCCTTTGCCTTTTAGCTGTCATGGCAACATCGCAGCTGGACTCTTGGCGTCACACAGGGCTTTCAAAATTAGCATCGTAGAGTGTAATTTCTTATCAGGGCATTTTAACCCCTTATGTCACCTTTCATAAAGTCCCGCTGCTGTTATCTAATGAATAGCGAAAGCCTTTTGTTTTGTAATTAGCGATCAATTATCTAAATGAAAAGAGCATTGTGTGAATGGCCATGTTTGTTTACTGTCACTCTTATTACTTGACACATTATTACAATGAAAAGCGAAATGTGTTCTTGTCGATGCATTTCTTTTCTCTAATGCTTTTTGTCCCTCCAGGCTTTGTCGTTTCTCTATTCAAAGCTTAGTTTTGGAAGTAAAATGGTTGGCTAAGTGAGAATTACACACTTAGATAAATCATTGTACTATAATTCAGCATTTTCCAGAGAACTGTCTGATGAAAGATTGTGCAAGCCTGACTGCACTTATAAAAATTCACAGTGATTACGCAATGCAGTTCTCAAGAGACTTCTTGGCAAGCACTTCAGTTCAGTATGCTTTACAGGTGTGTGGTTTCATATGCAATAAACTAATGCAACTAATGCAAGACCTTCCAAACCGACTGTTAATTTAGTACAAGTGGTAATGGTCAAACGAATACTATTAATAAAAGCTCAAGTGGACCTGTGTGTATCATATTCAATAATACCACCATTTTTACTCACCCTCTAGAACAAAAGACATATATTTTAATGTTTTTAAGCACACAGATACAGACTTTAATAGCCTACCCAGAACCATTTGCTCTCTTAGTCTGGATACATTAGAGCCATTTTTTTTTTCAATATTTTGCTGTCAAAAAAGGTCTGTTGTCTATATTCAGTAGTGAAGCGATGTATGAACAGCTCAAACAGAAGTCTTTATCAAACCAACCAGCTTTCTGTTGCTCAGTGTAGCAAATTTGTTTGACCATTGAACCAGTTGCAAAATCAAAACCCTTATATGCAATACCAGATTGCATGGATTCCTGTTGAAATTACTGGATTTTGCCTGCTAAAATTTGCTGTAAACGTTACAACTGTAAACGCTCCTTAAAAAAAATCCAAAACTTAGTATGCTGCTTACCTAGAAAGCATTTTAATGGAAACTGGACAAAGTCCCAGACAAATTTTCAAAAGGTAGGCAGCGACATTATCCTACATTGCAACATTATCCTACATTGCAGCAATGCATGTATTTCTTTGCAAGGAATGCAATCCCTGAAGGCACTGCGAAAGTCTCTGTGAAGTCATCCATGATTGTAAATGGAGACAAGAAAACACCGAACTAGGGCTGTTGCGATTCGTCGATTTTATTCGACTATTCGATTTTTAAAAATCCTCGACTTCATTTTGCTCATGTCGACAAACCGGCAAAATACCGAAAGTCCCGCATTTCACGGACGAGAATCCATAAAACATTATTAGAATGTCAACGACGATAAAACTATAAAGGAAATTAATAAAATATTTTTGGATTTTATTTGGAAAAATAGACCTTACAAATTAAAAAGAGAAGTGCTTGCTAATTCCAGAAGCGAAGGTGGCCTTGATTTTTTTGGACTTCGTAGATACTGTAAACACCTTTAAAGTAAACTGGCTGAGAAGATGCATTAAGAATCCGATGTCAATGTGGTTTTTTATTCCAAATGAGATATTTGACCAGCTTGGTGTCCTGTCTTTCTTACTAAAGTGTAATTTCTTGCCTGTCAAGTTACCTATTTCCTTATCTAACTTCCATCAGCAATGTCTTCTTTCGTGGAAATTGTGTTTTGTGCATGGTTTCTCCCCCCACAAAGCTCTCCTTTGGGATAATGCTGACATAACTAAGAAATAAGTCTCTTTTTTTCCCCTAGATGGTTTAATAATAACTTGAATTGTATTTTATCTGTGTTTGATGATTTTGGTAATATTTTAACTTATGAACTATTTATGAATCTCCATAATTTTCCAGTCCCACCAAAGGAATATAATACTTTGATGAGAGCCATCCCAGTAGGCTTAACCCAGTTAATTAAAAATCACCTTAAATTCAGTAAAGGCAACAGTGTTTATCCGGCTTTATGTTTGGGTGGTATTGATATTTTAGATCGTAAATGCAATAACAAACATATTCGCAAAATATTTCAGACAAAGAGAAAGATTACTCCAAGAGGGAAATTCTACTGGGGTTCCTTTACAACAAATATAAATTGGAGAAAAATCTGGCTTTTGCCAAGTAAATTTTGTATATCTAATAAAGTTAAAGAGATTCATTATAAAATCCTTCATAAAATTTATCCTGTTAATTTGTCTATTTCTAAATATTCTGATGTTGATGAGTCTTGCTCTTTTTGTGGTTTTGTTGAAGAAACAGCTGCCCATTTGTTTTTTGATTGTAGTATTACCAACAAATTATGGGTTGATTTAAGCATGTTTCTAACCTTACAAATGTGACCCATACCTTCGTCCTCAAAGATGTTGTTTTTTTATTATGAAAATCCAAAGCTTTTATCTACTGAATATGTTGTTAATTTTCTTATATTGAATGCAAAATTCTTCATTCATAAACAAAAATGTCTTAAATCACCTTTATCTTTCCACCTTTTTCTTGTTGAATTGGACTCTCTTGTTTCATCTCTTAGACTTACAAATAACAAAAAAGTGCCATATTTTTGATGTATTATGACAATTTTTCTAAAAGGATTTAATTTTATTTTTGTACTTGTATGTATAGATAATACCATAATTTGATGCACGCAAATCAAGAAAGAAAAAAAGCACATTATTAGACTATTTTCCAAGGCTGCATGATATATTAAACCCATTTAAAAATCATAATTAAGCATAATTTTGAATTTACAAATGCTAGGATTTAATTAAATAACTATTTGCGATGTAGTTCTAATACAATAGGATATATGCACTTTAATTAACATGCGTGTAGGTTAAATGCGTTAAATATACAGCGGCTCCGTTCACAGTAGTTCCACAGAAACTTATTTACATGTGTGGAGCATCTCAAACTCCATCTCTGCATGCTGTTGTGAGTTTGGGTTTATTATAACGTTCATCTGGGAACGCATCGTGCGCCATTTCATCAGATTTGTAAGGTAAATCATTTATAAACCTAAGCAAATACAGAAGAATACATCGCGGTTTCAAAATAAAAGCTCAAACCCTCACTCTGAGTTTACACGTTTTGATGTCCACATATTCATTTAATTACAGTGGCTTTAGCATTTCTGCCCTAAAGAAATGGCCAAATATTAAAGATTAAGTGGACATTTGAATTAAATGGTGCTTGGTCAATATTAAACAAGGATTAGATCGCACAGTAATGTGTAAAAACAATCGTCAGGCCATTGACGCCCCCTGAAGGCTTTTGTTGTAATGCGTAATGTACATTAGCTCCATGGTTTATAATACATTATACTACGGGGCCGTTGAATGCTTGAATCTGATTGGCTGACGAACGTTCTAAGGTGTGCAGTTATTTTCAGGGAAACGCACGCCGCACGGCGAACGTAGTTCCAGGCAGCTCTTGACTGCATTACAGTACCGTATCACTTCGCCAAATGATTTCAGCTATTTCAAAAGGTCGTACAACAGCAAAATAACAAAAACCAACAACGACACTGGCCAAATACATAAATATAGTAAGCAATGGGATAAAAACGACAGATCATTTCCATGTTTTGCCACAAAATTACGTTTTATTATGTACGTAAAGCACATACTCTATTTCTCCCGCTCTCTCTCCTTTACAGACAAAGTTTACACACATGAAAACATACGCGCTAATGTTGTTAGCGCTGCTCTGACAACTTTGTCAGTAAATAGTTTAGCAACTTAAAAGTACATGACATTTCTCACAAGCGAAGTGAGGTAACAACGACACTGTTCATGAGGAAAATGAACTTAAAGTTACATTAGGGACGCTGCTGCCGAACACTGATGAGAGACAGACTCAGAGAGGTAACGTTAGGCTAATTCACACACGCTCAATCTCTCTCTCTCTCTCTCATAACTTAGTTATTAACTGCATTATAGTCTGCTATCAACGGCTCAAGCCTCGGTTACTAGGTATAAAATGACGTTTTGGAATTAGCAACGGAGGCATTGGATGAGATGCGGAAGAAATAATCCTACTCACAATAGCGATTTAAGTACAAAAAACGGACGAATCCCTTGAAATATATCATCTGATCGATGTCTTGAGGTGTGGCAACTGTAGTCAAACCGGAATAATTGACTCTGGACCGTTCAATTATTAATAATTCAATGTCCCGTCGTCAATTATTCCTAATTTATGTATTTGAACAGTTTTGTTCAATAAAACCATATGATTTCTTGCTTTTGATACTTTATTTGAACTAATTATTATTGCCTCATTGCTATTATATATGTATTTTAAGTAATTTTAAAGGCTATTGTTCACTTGCATCTATTTTTATTACCACAAAAAAATAATTCTAATTATAGGGCCCTATGAAATCCATTTTATTTCCAGTTTTTTCCATTTTCATTTTTCTATACTCTGTTTTAATGGTTAAATAAAATTTTATTAATCAAAAATCCTGTCTAATTAATTGAGTTTTACAGTTTTATTTTTACCAAATTCTGTTTTCCATTATTTTCTGGATTCCATTTTAATGGTTCCATTAAAAGCATCTCCAATTAATTGATTTTTTTTTTTTTTTAATATATATATATATTTATACGTTTTTCTCCTAAATAAATTCTGGTAAATAACATTTCTGGTAAATACTCCTTTAAAAAGTGCTTTTTTGATTGTAATTTTATTATTAGTAGACTAGAACACATGGATATGTTGTCATTCTTACACTATAATACTGTACTTTGATTCAGTGATTTGGACTGAGATGGACACTTGCTTCTTGCACTCTACGTTGCACTTTACTTTTGCTTTAAAAAAAAGATTTCATAGAAATTTGGATTTCATTTGAATATTTAATAAAATATTTACTTAAGTAAAATTGTTGATTTTTTGCGGGAAATTAATCGTTTAGATTAATCTATTAATCTATAAATTAGTCGATAGATTAATCGAAATAAAAATAGTCGTTAGTGGCAGCCCTACACCGAACACACTCAAAAAAACGCTGGGTTAAAAACAACCATTTCTGGGTTATTTGGCAACCCAGCGCTGGGTAAATATTGGACAGAACACATTTGCCCCCTAAACATCATATTGACTTGGGCCCCCGCGATCGCGTTCTTGGGGTGGTAGGGGTTATCCCCTCTGTAAAAATTGCGTTCCGGGCCCCCTCTCCCTTGTTGGGCCCTTGGAATCCTAAACTTCCCCCCGTTACGGCGCCCCTGTCTCAGTGTCTTTGCTGTTTTCATAATGTCAGCCATTTTGAAGTCTAGAGAGTAATTTTACCCCTGATCGCTGCACATGTTGTGATTGTAATTGAGAGTGTGTTCTCAATTACTAATAAAACTACTAGTACATTAAAATAAGATGGCTTCTCAGTCAAAGAATTGCTTTTTGAATTAGAATGTTTTGTACACAACAGGACTAACAGTAAAACCTTGATACACTCTTTGAGGATAATGACTGTGATAATGACGATATGTGAAAGTTATTCTTTTATGCGGCCTCCTCGTCAAATGCAGCCTAGACTTTCATTTCTACATCTACATCTAAATGCAATAAACTAAAGGACAGTCTTTGTGTTTCTGTCTGCATAGCATCCCCCCTTTTCAGATCACTGTTCACTGTCTTGGCAGTGATTCAATCCCCTACTTTCTCTCTCTTTAGACTCTCCACAGGTGTGCAGTTGCCAAGGAGACTTGTGTTCAAGGCTAGGCGTCCCATATATATTCATATTCTTCAGGCTAGCTTGGATATTTCAGCTACTGTAATGTATGTTTTATCAATTCTGTCCATGATAGAGTGCAACATTAGTAAAAAATCACTTTCATTTTCTTCATAGATATAAACGTTTCAATGAGCTCGCTGGTTTTTAAGTATTGTGTGGTGTTTTAAATATGTGTATTATTTATTTATTTATTTATTTATTTATTTATTTATTTATTTTTCTTGTGCAGTCTTGTTTTTTTTTCACAATTCAATCAATTCAAAATGGATAAATTAAAGCATAGATCAGTGTAGATTTTTAATTCAAATTGAAAATATATAGGCTACTCTACTGTTCAAAAGTTTGGAGTCAACAAGATTTTTTTAAATGTTTTTGAAAGATTTTACCAAAGCTGCAGGTATTTGAACAAAAATACAGTAATTTTGTGAAATATTATTACAATTTAAAGTAACTGTTTTCTGGTTTAATGTTTCTTAAAATTTGATTTATTTAATTTATTTGCTGTTAATTTATTGTTGAAAACAGTTGTGGTTCTTAATATTTTTGTGGAAACCATGATACAGGACTTATTTAAAACAGCATTTATTTAAAATATAAATGTTTTATAAATTATTTTACAATATTAGATTCAAGATAACTTAAATCTAACTTATGTAAATATTTTATAAATTCAGTAATTTATTTTAGGTTTGGTACAGTGACAAACAGATAATTTAATTTTGCAAACAACATATTGTCTTCATAATATCACGCTTATTATATTTAGGATGGAGGTCTCTCATAAGGTTTCAGTTCCAGTCATACATTCGCATGAATGGAACAATAATATTGTCAGAACTATATTGCTTCAATATAGATCCTGTATTTCTGAAATGGCATCAAAACGCTGTGTGGCTGTAACAAAGGAGTTTTGTTAACAACGATCTAAGCAATAACGGGTGAAACCGCAGAGACACCTTGACTGTCAGCTCGACATCCTCAGGCGTTCTGATGAACTAACTCACACTGTCAGTTCCAGTGTGAGCTCTTTCACTGCCAATGTGGCTTTCAAGCAGAAGTCAGACATCACTCTGACATTACAATGCAGCCCGGCTTGCCCACACATGACACTGACTGATGTTCGTTCTTGTAAATGACTCATCTTTTATGGAGGTGACGACTTTGTTGGTCTCGTGGCGCCTCTCGTTTCACCTCATCACGCTGATTGGTCGACGTGTCTGTTCGTCTGTTTCTGACGTGGGTGAACACCAGCCTGTTCCTCAGAGGTATCCTTTGACTTCTTGCTGTCAGGTTTCTGGATGTTCTCATTGTAAATGATTTACCCCAAGGACAGTCAGATGTTGCATAGGTTTCAAATTAGATGGGTTTTTTTTTTTTTTGTGGACCACACAGTGATAGTTGGACTGTATATTGATAGAACAGATTTGATTTGATTTGATTTGATTTAATTTTGATTTCCATTTAAATTTGATTTGATTCTGATTTACAAGTTCTCAATTAAATTCTGATGATGATTTAAATTTGTTTTGAGTCTAATTCTCAAGCTCTCAATTCTATTCTTATTCTGATTCCAATTTGATTAATTTTTATTCTTATTTACAAGCTCTCGATTCAGTTTTGATTCTGATTCCAATTTGTTTTGATTTGATTACGATACACAAGCTCTTAATTAAGTTCTGCTTATGATTTCAATTTGAAAATATTTAAATTCACAAGCTTTTGATTTTGATTCTGACTTCATTTTCATTTTGATTGACAAGCTCTCGATTCATTTCCTATTTTAATGTTATTCTGATTCACAGGCTCTTGAATTTATTTCCATTTCGATTCGATTTGCTTTGTTTCGGATTCACAAGCTTTCAATTCAATTCTGATTATTTAAATTTGATTTGATTCTGATTCTCTAGCTCTCAGTTCAATTCTGATTCAGATTCTGATTTGATTGGTTTTGATTCTAAATTACAAGCCTTTTGATTCAATTCTGATTTCATTCGGATTAGATTATGATTCACAAGCTCTCAGTTTAATTCTGATTCTGATTCCAATTTGATTCATTTTGATTACCATTTATAAGCTCTTGATTCGTTTTTGATTCTAATTTCAATTGGTTTTGATTTGATTACAATTCACAAGCTCTTAATTCAGTTTTTATTCTGATTTCAATTTGATTATATTTCAATTCACAAGCTTTTGATTTTGATTCTGATTTCCGTGTTATTGATTGACAAGCTCTTGATTCAGTTCCAATTTTAATTTGATGCTGATTCACAAGCTCTCGATTCAGTTCTGATTTCATTTAATTGGATTCCAATTCATAATCTCTCTCAATTTCATTCCAAGTTGTTTAAACATATATTCATTTGGAAAAAAAATCAGGTACATCACGTCAGTTTTTATATCTCAATTAATGCTGTAAACTCTTTTTTTATCTGATTGAGTTAGATTTCATTTCACTTCACTTCACAAGCTCTCGATTCAAGTCTGTTTCCAATTTGATTAAATTAAATTCCAATTCTGATTCAGTTCTGATTCCAATTTAAATTAGATTAGAATCATTTTCAGTTCCCAAGCTCTCAATTCAATTTTGATTTCAATTTTATTTGTTTCCTATTCACAAGCGCTCGATTCGACTCCTATTTTAATTGAATTTTAATTTATTTGGAAATATTGCTGTTTTAGGTCAGTTTTTCTGAAGCAAATAAAAAACATATAGGCGTATCTGAAAATAAGTCATTTTAAAGATTAGGCTATGTTCATCAAAAATAACACAATACATAAATTTTAAAACAACTGAATTGGACGTGTTTAGTGACGTTTCTTTCCAATCTAACTGAAAACAGCATAGACTGAAACATCAGTTTTAGTGTATAAGAGTCAAGATTTTTCCCCACCCTTGTTAACTATCCAAACCTTGAAATGTCTATGAAAATCTTGTGAAAAAACACAAAACCACAAGGTCAGTCAGAAAAAAAAGCGTTTATGTATGTGCACATGTATGCATGTCCTCACGGCTTGCTTTGTTGAAGTGTGCTGGCGTATATATGTGAGTGAATATAGAAAGAGCACTTTCACCTGTATGCACACAACTACATGATCAAGCTATTCAGGCAACACTGAATGAACCTCGTATGCATTTGCATTCTTCTAACTCTCATTCACTAAGCAATCCGTGCGAATGGACGACCGTCATCATTAACGTATTGATTTTCACTGACAAAGAGCCGGCATTGGCTACAGGAGGATTTTCAGTGCCAAGCAAAATGAAAAATCCCCAATTTATTTCAATTTGCTCACCAATTCAGGCTGAAGATGCATGTGTGCGTGTGTGTAGATGCAGTTTTAGATGAAGTATTTACCCTGAGCCAGGACAGATTACACTGGGTCTAACAGACCTAAGGCTGTAATTAAACCCACTGAGAAATCAGGCCAAACAATAAGGTGGCCTCTATTTCCCAGAGACAGGCTGAAACGTCAGCTTTTTAAAGGCCACAATAAGGGCTTAAGAACCTCTCCAAAACTCTAATCAGGCACAATAGTAATTTATTCCCTCCAATTTTTCACAAAGCAATAAAAGATTCCAAATAAACTCGTTTCACCTTAAAGAAAGTCTTCAAGGTTTGTCTTTAAATGCTGTCAGTCTGATGTTTGGATGAGTTCTTATTTGTCCTAAATATTGGAATAGACTGAATTAGCAACTATATGACAAAGTTCATGGAGTAACTTGTGTGTGAAGTACATTTACTGTAGAAAGCATGTGTTGAAGGTCATGGAAACAGCGAGTTGAAATTGAAAATGAATCATTCTTTTGAGTTGGCAATGAACTGGTTGGTTGAGTTGATTGAATGACTCGTTTATGAAACTGCACACGGGTCTGAAGCAGCACATCCAACTGATAATAACTTTGAATGAATAATAATAATCAGAAACGTTTCTGAGCATCAAATCAGCATATTAGAATGATTTCTGAAGGATCATGTGACACTGAAGACTGGAGTAATTATGCTTTGCATTACAGAAATTCAGCTTTGCATTAAAGGAAAAAAATATTTAAAATGCATTGCATTTAAATATATTAAAATAGTACATTTGTTTTAAATTTTGGTAATATTTTACAGTAGTAGGGTGTACTGTGTTTTTGATCAAATAAATAGTCTCAGGGATGTTTGGAAGTTGTATCATGCAATTTATATGCATTTATATTAATGTTACATTTATATAAATGTTTATGTTCATTGTTTATTTATTATTGTGTATGTACACGTACACACACACACACACATATATATATATAAATGCATGGAAACTATATTGCAGTATCAAGCAAAATCATTCTGAAATTAAAAAAAATACAAAAGTAATCAGATATAAATCAAAACCTGTAAATTATCGGCGTAGTCTTCGTTGCATGATTATTAGATATAACACATACAGTAATACTGTTTGAGAAGCAGATCTGTAATAAAATACAGTCTAAATGCAGTATTTGTCATAATGCAATTTTGTCATTCTCTGACACTGTTTTAACACCTGCTGGAATTGTTTAGCAGCTGAACAGTCAAAAAAAAAAACATCCAATCTTCTGAATACAAAAACTACGGAAGGTCCCTGTGCTGTATTTCAAGATGTTAACAGAGAGGCGCTCTTTTAAAATTTTGCATGTTTTCATGCCTAACTTGGTCTGAACAGGTGTTTTGAGTTCACTGAATCTTTGAAAACATGCACTTTGCAGAGAGTGAAAAGATTTGGGTCATTCAAATTTGATGAGGCCCGTTTCAAATCTGCTATTGGAACAGTCAGAGTAAAATTTGTGGACTTTCTGCAATGTGCCATGTACTTTCACAGAAGCTGTGCGCTATTGTACAGCAACAGTTTTGAAAATATCTTCCTGCTTATGTTTTTAAGGAAAAATTAATATATGTGACTGTATAGTGATCATAAAACCTGCAAAAACTTTAATTATGTTGTCAGATAGTTCATGATGATTTTTTTAAACACTAAAAGCCTACGTGGTTATGTTTTAGTATAGCGCACAGTGTTTAATGAGACCCTCAGTTACACAGCTGTTGTCTTGAAAAGTTAAAAATAGTCTGTTGTCATGTTCTCGGATGGAGCCGGGCGGCGTGTGAAAGCAGAAGGCTCACCAGGCTTTATGAACTGTCTAATTAAGTTCGTAGCAGTTGACGTGAGTCAAGTGGCTTATTTCTCCAGATGCTTCAGGAGTACAAGTATTTTGAAGTCGGATGATAAATCTGTAAGCTCTCTGCGGCGTTACCCAGGAACGAGTGGCCCTTAGAGTCAAGTCGAGAATGAATTAATCAGAGCACAACATGACGCAGGAATGAGGACGGGTGTGTGAGTGTGTGTGTGTGTGTGTGTGTGTGTGTGTGTGTGTGTGTGTGTGTTTGTGCATGTAACTGTGTTATCCACATCATTTCTGTAGCGTGGGCTGATGACTCTTTGATGCCCTTGCTTGAGCGTTCATCTCAGCATGAGCTGCGATCGATTGAGATGTTTATCTGAGAAGGAGATGCCAAACTGGAAGGACGTTTGATTGTCATTAGAGATATGAGATTACAATCTTTGCTCACATGTCAGTCAGTCAGTGTTACAGCTGTGCACTGCCAGACTCATTTACAGTTATCTTGTAAGATTTAAGAATTGATTTTGATTAGGAATTTTATATGAAGTATGTACAGCAGTCCTTGAATTTGATTGGTCGAGCAGTGTTCTAATTGGAACTGTTTTCTTTGGCAGAGAAAAAAAAAATGAACCAATTGGCCAAATTTTGCTAAAACATAACTTACTTTGTAAGTTTTGTGTTGTTTATGGAAGCAATATCATAGTTTCATTTAAGCTCTCATACTAAATATTAGGATTGCTTTTTTTGTGGCCGATACCAACTTTTAATTATTTTTCAATGTTTAATTTCAGATTTTTGACACGAATAAATGATTACTATACTACAAAATAAAAATATGCATTCTTATTATTATTTTTGTTGTTGTTGTTAGAAACAGCTACTATTATTTTTTTACTACTATTTTTATATAGTTGTTTTATTTATTAGTTGTTGTTTAAGTTATTATATTTATGCAAAATTGTTTTACATGATTTATGGATGCAAGTTTATTTTCATATTTGTTTTGTGCTACTGTGTGGATATATTTATCACTTGAAAATGAATTTATTTAAAAAACTGATACATTACATTGCAAACAGTTAATTAGGTTACTTTATCTGCAAATATCTATTTTTATATTGAAAAAAAAACAATATCCAAGTAAGTTGAAAAGAGTAAATATTTGTACAATTTCATTAAAACATTGCTCTTGCTTGTGTGATATTAAGATTAGATTTTACAGGATTTCTTAATATCTTAAAGGGACTGTTGACCCAAAAATGAAAATTCTGTCATTAATTACTCACCCTCATGTCGTTCCAAACCCGTAAGACCTTTGTTCATCTTCGGAACACAAATTAAGATATTTTTTTTTAATCTGAGAGCTCTCAGACCCTCCCATAGAGAGCAAGGGTCCTTACACGATCAAGGTCCAGAAAAGTACCAAGATGATCGACAAAGTAGTCCATGTGACATCAGTCTGTCAACTGTAATTTTACGATTTATTTTAATTTGTGTTCCGAAGATGAACTGAGGTGTTATGGGTTTGGAACGACATGAGGGTGAGTAATTAATGACAGAATTTTCATTTTTGGGTGAACTATCCCTTTAAATATACATCAGATATGGGTCTTACATGCATTATTGTTGTATGCGTTCATCAGCACATATGGATTTCTTTCTGTGAATGTAAATATGAAACAGCACCTGTATAAGTCTGTTTGAAATCAATGTGCTGAATTATTTTGGATGCGAGCATCAAAGTTTTTAGGAATGTAGGCGATCTGGGAACGTTTAATGCAGTATTTATTTTCTATTTAAAAATAGAAAGCTGGCATACAAGCTGCAAAATAACAGATGGAACCTAACAATTAACAATAAAAAAATGCACACTTGAATGCAAAGATGTACAAGTTTTATAATACTCTCTCAAACTCATAAACAATAGCCAAAAGTACTTCTAATATATACTGTACACATAAACACACACACATAATTAACATTACAAATGAAATATACCCAGGTGAACCAGAATCATATCTGCAAAATCTTGTATTGTTACCCTGCCCTAATGACTGTGATGTTCACGTACTTTTGCCCATATAGTATAAAATACACAACAAATGCATATTTTAGTTCCCCTTTCAGTCGGTCACTCCGAGTCACGTCGGATGACCGACGAAATTGGGATCTCGCCAGGGAGACCAATCCACTTCGAGTGTAACTAAACGAGCCAATGGACATTGGCATGCGATTATTGCATCCAGCTGCCGCTGATCACAGCGTGAGCATAAGAGGCAGCTGATGCACCGCATCAATTATCCTTTCGCTTCGGAGCCGAGCGGTAGTGAAGCTACTGCTCCCTTTCCCGAGAAGAGTGTTCTGTGAACGAGTGCGGGCGTTACGGTGCAGCAGCGGTGGTCACGGTGTCCGGGAGAGCTGAATCATCTTCCCGCTGGCAGCCACACTCGGAGTGTGCGGTGGCCAAGCTCCCCTGCGTGCTTCAGCACCTCAAAAAAAAAAAAAAAGAGCATTCTAAGAGCAAATTTCTCTAAGAGAGTACACGGGTGATCGCGTCTTTTTAAAGATGTCTTATCACCCGTGCGTTTCTGGCTGTGGTCGCTTCCTGGCGCCTCAGGACGGTCACGATTGCTGCCTCACGTGTCTGGGCATTCAGCACGCTGAGGAGGCTTTCGTGGATGGCTCATGTTCTTCTTGTGGGGACATGACCATCTCGGAGTTGCGTCTTAGACTCCGCTATGTCAAACATGGCGGAGTCCCTCTGACTCTGCCGCGGTCCAGCGTGCGCGCCGCTGGGTCCGGTGGGGGCAGAGGTGATCTGAGGATTACGGTGAGGGCTTCCCCAAGTGGAGCTCCTCGCCCCTCAAGCACTCCGCAGCCGGTGGTGCTGCCGAAGGAGCGTGCTGGGCCCTCTGCTCGGGGTGCACCAGGCGTCTCCTTCGGTGGTCCCCCTGACGACCAGATGTCGATCACTGCATCGGAGGGCGGGCCCTCTCTCTCCGGGGATGACGACTCGGCTGCGCTGCCCCCTTCGGGTGTGGTAGCGTTGTCCGAGCCAGACCCAGAGATGACGGCCATGCTTTCCCGGGCCGCCGAGAATGTCGGGCTCGTGTGGAATCCACCACCGCGTCCCGATCCTTCGAGGCTGGACGAGTGGTTTCTCGGTGGGGGTCGCGCTGGTTCTCAGCGCCCCCCTCCGGTGCCATTCTTCCCGGAAGTGCACGAGGAGCTGACAAGATCGTGGAGGGCACCTTTCACTGCCCGAAACAAATCTTGTAGTTCTTCCGCTCTCACCACCCTCGATGGTGGAGCCGCTTTGGGGTATGCGGGCATCCCCTCGGTGGAGCGGTCTGTGGCCATGCAACTATGTCCAACAGCCGCTTCCACCCTGCGGGGTGATCCGTGTCTCCCCTCACGGGCCTCTAAGTATTCGTCAGGCCTAACTGGCAGTGCTTATAGAGCCTGTGGGGAGGCGGCTTCCGCCCTCCACGCTATGGCGTTGCTGCAGGTCCACCAGGCCAAAGCACTGAAAGACCTGCACGAGGGTGGTCACGACCTGACGGTTCTACATGAGCTGCGCGCTGCGACGGACCTCGCGCTACGAGCGACGAAGGTGACCGCACAGTCTCTGGGTCGTGCGATGTCCACGTTAGTGGTCCAGGAGCGCCATCTCTGGCTGTGTCTTGCTGACATGAGAGAGCTGGAGAAGGCACAGTTCCTGAATGCTCCCGTGTCACAGACCGGCCTTTTCGGCGACGCTGTCGAGAGCTTTGCCCAGCAGTTCTCGGCAGCCCAGAAGCAGACTGAGGCGATCAAACACATCATGCGCCGGAGGAAACCTGCTGCTTCCACTCCGGCTGCAGCCCCTCAGCCTGCTCGTCGCCGTGGGCGCCCCCCTGCGGCCGCCCCCGCTCCCGCGCGGCCGCAGCAGCCTTCCACCAGGCCGCGTCGTGGAGCCGGTCGCAGGCAGGACGCCCAGCCCGTCCAGGCCCCCGCCAAACCTGGCGGCAAGCGCAAGTGCAAGAGGCCCTGAGACGGGCGACCCAGAGATGGAGGAGACTGCTCTCCGGGAGATGGTGACCGCACCACTCCCTCCCCCGGTGGAGGGCCGGGTGGAGAATCCTGTGTTTCAGTTTGTTTTTGTTCCGCCGCTGGCCCAGCAGCCAGCGGTACCCAAAACATCAGTAAAAGAGCGGTTTCCTCAGTCTCTGGGTCTCAAGAGGAGGAGAGGGGTGATCCGTGCATCACAGGAGCGCTTCCCTCCTCCTCTCTCGCCAGCAGGCAGCGGGTGGTTGCCCAAGAGCACCCCTCCTGCCCATTCGTGGAACCAGGTAAGGGTAGTAGCACTCCATTCCCCGCTTCAAGTCGTCAAACGCCGGGCTGTCACAAGCCTCAAGCCGGGTTCCTGTGTCTCCTCCCATGCCAGGGGAAATCAGGTGAGTGCTACACTACACACCCAGACCCTGCCCCCTGCCGTCACAGGCCAGGCCGTCACAGGCCCTGGGGCCGGTCCCTGTGTTCCACCTCGCTGCCCCACCGCGGGCGCGTCGGTGGCCCCGTTGGTCCCACTGGTGCGGTCTCTCGGAGCCTGGTTAGCGCTCCCCAGCCCGTCCCGGTGGCTCCTGCGGACCATCAGACTCGGCTATGCGATTCAGTTCGCCCGGCGTCCCCCCAAGTTCAGGGGCATCCGGTTCACTTCAGTCAAAGCCGTCGATGCCCCTGTCTTGCGCGCGGAGATTGCAGTCCTACTGGCGAAGGGTGCAATAGAGCCGGTCCCTCCAGCCGATATGAGGTCGGGGTTTTACAGCCCTTACTTCATTGTGCCCAAGAAAAGCGGTGGGTTACGACCGATCTTGGATCTGCGAGTTTTGAACCGTGCACTTCACAAGATGCCGTTCAAGATGTTGACGCAGAAACGCATTTTTGGATGCGTCCGTCCCCTAGATTGGTTTGCAGCGATCGACCTGAAGGACGCGTACTTTCATGTTTCGATTCTTCCGCGGCACAGGCCATTCCTGCGATTCGCGTTCGAAGGTCGGGCATTTCAGTACAAGGTCCTGCCCTTCGGGCTGTCCCTCTCGCCTCGTGTCTTCACCAAAGTCGCAGAGGCGGCCCTTGTTCCCCTGAGAGAACAGGGTGTGCGCATTCTCAACTACCTCGACGACTGGCTCATACTTGCACAGTCTCGAGAGCTGTTGTGCGCACACAGGGACCTGGTGCTCAGGCACCTCAGCCAGTTGGGCCTTCGGGTCAATTGGGAAAAGAGCAAACTCGTGCCAACGCAGAGGATCTCTTTTCTCGGCATGGAGTTGGATTCGGTCAACCAGACAGCACGCCTCACCCAGGAACGTGCTCAGTCGGTGCTGAACTGCCTCAAGACTTTATCAGGCAGGACAGCGGTCCCACTGAAACTCTTTCAGAGGCTCCTGGGGCATATGGCTGCAGCTGCGGCCATAGTTCCGCTCGGTCTGCTCCATATGAGACCGCTTCAGCACTGGCTCCATGGCCGAATCCCGAGGTGGGCGTGGAAACGCGGTACTCACCGGGTTCAGATTACACCGGCCTGCCGCAAGACCTTCAGCCCGTGGTCAGATCCTTCGTTCCTTCGGGCAGGAGTGCCCCTGGAGCAGGTATCCAGGCATGCTGTGGTATTCACGGATGCCTCGGCCACCGGCTGGGGTGCCACGTACAACGGGCACGCAGTATCAGGGGTTTGGACGGGCCCCCTTCTGCGTTGGCATATCAATTGCCTCGAGTTGCTGGCAGTACGCCTTGCCCTGTGCCGCCTCAGAGGGCGCCTTCGGGGCAGGGACGTTCTGGTCCGTACGGACAACACTGCGACCGTTGCCTATATCAACCGGCAAGGCGGTTTGCGCTCCCGTCGCATGTCGCAACTCGCCCGCCACCTCCTCCTCTGGAGTCAGAAGCATCTGAGGTCCCTTCGTGCCATCCACATCCCAGGAGTGCTCAATCAGGTGGCCGACGAGCTGTCTCGAGCGGCACTTCCTGGGGAGTGGAGACTCCATCCCCAGGCGGTCCAGCTGATTTGGAGTCGGTTCGGAGTTGCTCAGGTAGACCTGTTTGCATCTCCAGAAACCACCCACTGCCAGTGGTTCTACTCCCTGTCCGAGGCAACGCTCGGCACGGATGCACTGGCACACAGCTGGCCCCAGGGCTTGCGCAAGTATGCGTTTCCCCCAGTGAGCCTGCTAGCACAGACATTGTGCAAGATCAGGGAGGACGAGGAGCAGGTCCTGTTAGTGGCTCCATATTGGCCCAACAAGACCTGGTCCCCGGAACTCATGCTCCTCGCGACAGCCCCTCCCTGGCCGATTCCTCTGAGGAAGGATCTGCTTTCTCAGAGACGGGGCACCCTCTGGCACCCGCGTCCAGACTTGTGGAAACTTCATGTGTGGTCCCTGGACGGGACGCGGAGGTTCTAGGTGACCTGCCCCAGGAGGTAGCGTTCACTATCGCTTCAGCACGAGCACCGTCCACAAGACGGGCCTATGCGCTGAAGTGGAACCTGTTTGTCGAATGGTGTTCCTCTTACCAGGAGGACCCCCGGAGATGTTCGATCAGAGTCGTGCTTTCCTTTTTGCAACAAGGGTTGGAGCGTAGGCTGTCCCCCTCCACCCTTAAGGTATATGTTGCTGCTATTCCTGCCCACCACGACCCCATAGAGGGGAGATCGGTGGGGAAGCACGATCTGGTCGTCAGGTTTCTTAGGGGGGCCAGGAGGTTAAATCCTCCGAGGCCTCCCTCCCTTCCCTCTTGGGATTTGGCTTTGGTGCTAAGAGCCCTACAAACTGCCCCCTTTGAGCCATTGCGGTCAGTCGAGTTGAAGTTTCTTTCTATGAAAACCCTACTCCTGACTGCATTGGCCTCAATCAAGAGGGTGGGGGACCTGCAGGCATTTTCGGTCGACGAATCGTGCCTTGAGTTTGGGCCGGCTGACTCCAGTGCAACACTGAGGCCCCGGCCCGGCTATGTGCCCAAGGTTCCTACCACGCCCTTCAGGGACCAGGTAGTGAGCCTGCAAGCGCTGCCCCTGGAGGAGGCAGACCCAGCCCTAGCTTTGCTCTGTCCTGTACGCGCACTGCGTCAGTACGTGGATAGAACTCAGAGCTTCAGGACCTCAGAACAGCTCTTTGTCTGTTACGGAGGACAGCAGAAGGGGAAGGCTGTCTCCAAGCAGAGGATGGCCCACTGGATAGTGGATGCCATCACCTTGGCCTACGAAGCACAAGGTGTGCCCTGCCCGCTCAGGTTGCGTGCTCACTCCACTAGGGGTGTCGCATCGTCCTGGGCGCTGGCTCGTGGTGCCTCGCTAGCAGACATCTGTAGAGCTGCGGGTTGGGCGACTCCCAACACGTTCGCTAGGTTTTATAGCCTACGTGTCGAACCGGTTTCCTCCTGTGTTCTCACCTCAAACGGGTAGTGGCACTGAGAGGGCCGGCTCAGAGTCGGCTTGCGGCGTCCTTACGCCTAATTCTCCAGAGAGTTCCTTAACCAGGCAAACCCTGTTGAGTCCTCCAGCACTCCGGCGTCCGGACACGGCGGAGCGTCCGGCGCCAGGCCTTCAGCCAATGAATTCTTGAAAACTGGTGCGAGGCTAGTGCCCATATGAGAGACCCTGTCGGGATCCCATATGTGTATTCCACGGTATTCTTATTAGAGCCGTGTTTCCCCTGGCGGACCACGTTCTGCCATCTCTAAAGATGCAGCCTGAGCCATCTCAGAGACTTCCATGTGCAAAAGGGCCCTCTGGGTTACTTCACATGTTTGAATGTCACTTAAACCCCCTTTGGGAGGAGGTGACTCCGCAGTGTGCCTCTTCCAAATGGAAGGGCACGCTTCCCAGTGTTATCCTAGTCCTACTGTTTGGGTTGCTCAAGGAACACCAGTAGTTGACCTTCTCTGTGTAGAGCCCGGTCCTATCGTCTGCCTTATAGGAAGGGTCAGGAGCCCTACACAGGGCACTGGAAGGGGCAGCTCCTGTGGCGCTTTGGTAGGGATCCCAATTTCGTCGGTCATCCGACGTGACTCGGAGTGACCGACTGAAAGGGGAACGTCTCGGTTACGTATGTAACCCTCGTTCCCTGAAGGAGGGAACGGAGACGTCACGTCCCGTCGCCACAGTCGCTGTACCACCGCTGAGCTGCCGGGTCGCCGGCTCGGCTCCTCAGCGAAAACATAATTGATGCGGTGCATCAGCTGCCTCTTATGCTCACGCTGTGATCAGCGGCAGCTGGATGCAATAATCGCATGCCAATGTCCATTGGCTCGTTTAGTTACACTCGAAGTGGATTGGTCTCCCTGGCGAGATCCCAATTTCGTCGGTCATCCGACGTGACGTCTCCGTTCCCTCCTTCAGGGAACGAGGGTTACATACGTAACCGAGACGTTTTGTGTTGAGATATTTCTAAATCCTTTTTTTTTTAGTGTGATTCTCACAGAGAATCACACTCTCCTCCAGGTTACTGTTAATGAATGTCTAGTTCCAGAAGACCCAACATTTTTAGACATGTTCCTTTGTTCCTTAGAATGAAAAACTTTTTGAAATTTTGAATCGTTTAATATCCGCCAAGTGTTTATTTTTAGCGAAGTTTTTATATGTTTTTATATGACTTTCCTCCGCTGTTTCTCAGGATGTGCTGTTGAAGTTGCCCCTCGCTGCTGGACTGAGACCAATTTTATTGTTGCTCCAGCAATGGTTGTGTTTAATTAATGGCTGAGGGGACGCGGTGCACTTGATGCAGTACCAGTAAAGGACCCTCACGGGTTAATTGAAGTTCCTCTTTGTTTCTCCAGGGAGAGAGAGAGAGTTTAACTACAGCTTCTCCTCTCTGTTGTCTTCCAATCAGGCCTGGGCCACATTTTTGTTCTCTGCAGAAATCTTTTGTTTATCTTTCATTACAGTGACTTCATTTTCCTTTCTGCTTTTCATCATCTTAACTGCGGCTCCGGAGGATGGACGGCTCTGGGAATGAGAAGGAATGAACTGAGAGCAGGATATCTAATAGGACGGGGAGATATTGCCGCACAGTTGGATTAGGCAGTATAGATGTTCGTAAATAGTACATCGCGTCCTTGTCTGGGGTTGGAAACCCTGTTATTTTTATGAAAAAGTATATTCTCAATTAAACATGATTATACTGAACAGATATGTGTATTAGGACTTAATTAGCATTAAGCACTCTATCATAGTTCAACATTAGCTGCACTTTGGGTCTTATAAACTTCTGAACTTTAAATATTACTCATATTTTGTGTGGCGGAAACCTAACTGAATTGAGTAAAATGCATTAAAATTAGACATACTCCAATTAACACTACTTTAGCAACCAGTCACTATTTTGATGAACATTGAACAAAAACAAATCTCCAGCTGTTCTCATCTTCCTCAGAAACACATAAGTTAATGCTTATTTCAACATTTACTCACCCCACATAGTGTAACGGAAACCAGAAACTCCTGCCTCTTGTTAGCAATACTTTGCTGCTAATTAATTATACACATAGTCTCAATGCAAATCAATTAAGGTGTTGGAAAACAAGTGAACACATAAAAAATACACATTAAAGTAAGGGTTAACTATAAAATAAAATTGCTTTTCGACTGAACTGTGTTTACAGGACAAGTGTATACCTTATAAATATAAGATTGGGTCCAGTTTTCATATGTTTAGATGCATATTTGTATAAAGATATAGAAATTATTCATTACAATAATGGTTGACAAAAACAATGGTTTCATGAATCGTCTGTATTTCATAATTATTTTACTATTTCAGCTTTTCTGAAAACCCAATTATAAGCTATTTAATGGTAAGCTTTGCTGTAACAACCCATATAATAATGTATAATAATTTCAATGTGTTTAATGAGCTATTTTCCCCCCTTGGCAAAAACAATTTTCAGTAGCTTTTGTTTTGTTTTGTTTTGTTTTTAATGTGAAGAAAATATACTCTAGTAGTCCAGTATACTGAGAATTAAAAAAAAAAAAAAAAAAAAACCCACCTAGATTAAAATAAATGACATCTCTCTGCTGCAAAAGGTGCTTTTTTAAAGTTTAATCTCGTTTTAATATAGTCTGTTGAAAATTGTGAAGCCACACATGGTCTTCCACTGATACTGATGTCCCAAACTGCTGACTATAGACCTAATGTGTACATAATTATCTCAAGTTTGCAAGGCTCCAGCTTTTAAAATAGTGTGCTCAAAAGTGTTGAACGCACAATATTATCACAGCTAAATGAATAGATTATAGAATGGATTTAAGCATGAATGCAGTATTCAATCATGCCACAGTAGATTTAGTAGAGCAGAAGCACATTAAAAACTAAAATAGTTTTCAACCTACTATTACAAAAATGTGCTAAAAGATAATGTACAAGTCTATCATTCAAAGTAGGTATTTATTGTTGTTGTACATATTTTGTGGGTGAAGTCTGCATAGTTTAGATGGAATATAATTTCCTGTGATTTGTAGCTTTTGCTTTTGGTGATGTACAAGTGTAATTTTAATGGATCCTACTGAGTTGGCATTTCCATATAACTGACTTGGCTTTTGAGTTCATTGCTTTGTTGGAATTTAAAATGCTGTCAAGTACCAGAAGACCATAATTTAGCACTAACATCTGAGGATCCCTTGAGACACACACACACAAACAGCGTCACACATGGTGATTTTAGTTTTCCTTTGAAGCGCCGTCATGAAGCGGTACGCCGGTAGTCACAGTTCAACATTGCGTGATATGCATGACTAAGTGCTGATGTCAAAAACGCTAAGAACTAGCATGACTCAACTAAAAGATGCTCTCTGTGGAAAACATCAAGGAATTTGTTCAAGGGAATGTGATGTAACATGCGGAATGCACTGACTCCTTTGATTAATTTTTCAGTGCTTTACTAATTTTTGAAAATGAGGTGAGCATTTAGAAATATTAACGGCATTAGCAGTAGTAATTAGTCGTTTAGCAGAGGCTGTTATGCAAAGCTGTTTGGGTTGTTTTGGGATTTTATTAAGAGTTTGCTTCCACCCACCTCAGGTCTCTTTGCAGATTGTATTTTTTGGTTCTATACTGTGGTCTGTTTGCTTCATCAAGGTAAACAGCATGGTGAGTACTAGCGCTAGCTGTAAATAGGCGGTGACTCAGGGGAAAAGATGCCAGCTTCACTCTTTTATTCATGTGTTTCTTCAGTTTTACTGGTAAAACTTAACAATGCCCTGTGGAAAATGCTTTTAGAAAAGCTTTATGTTGTCAAGTGGCGTGCATTTTCACAAGAGGCGGGTTTGCTGTCATATACCAAAATGGTGCCCACATGCCAGACAATGGTTATCAGACATAATCCTAAAAATTTAGAACTGAACTGTGGATGTCAGATATACTTGGGTTTTGTACCAGTTGTGAAAACACACTAAAAGTCAGCTTACAAGCTGTTTATTTTATTATAGTGCAAGCAACTTATTTCATTAGTGATGCATAGTATTAGAAGAGATAATATTGGTATCAGTCAGTATTGGATATTTAATTCATTTCACTTCATGCTCATTTCATGCTCATTTTATATTTAGATTAGGTATTATTATTATTATTATTATTATTATTATTATTATTATTATTATAAACAATAATAATATAAAACGATGATGAAGATGTGAATATTTGATTGACTGTAATCAGTTACATAGTAACTAATCAATTACGTTTTTGCAAATCATGTGTAATTAAAGTGTTCAATTTTAAGTGAAATTGAAAAGTGAAAATGCAAAACAGAAGTATTAATAATAATAATAATAATATTTAAGATATATGATTGATATTTGATTGATTGAAGGTCACTAACCATAATATTTACTATACTATTTTCTATTTGTAATTTTTTTTTTGCAAATAATGTGTAAAGAAAATAAATCAAAAATTCAAAACAGAAGCATTAATTTAATTTAATAATTCAGTTTTATTTTATTTATTTTTTTCTGAATCCCAAATCGACTTTTGTAACATGCATTTGTAACATGCATTTGTGAATTTCTACACTGGCCTGCAGAGTGCACAGTTAAGATATCCTGAGGTGCTATCCTATCTTTCTTAGGTTCATTTTGCCGACAAGTCCCTACCAATCACAACACACAAGGCCAGGACTGTGTCAGGAGAGATTTGCAGGATAAAGTCAGCCTCTTTATTCTCTACGGCATCTAACGTCACCTGGGGCTAGAATGTTCCCGGAGCTGTAAGCCTGAACCCAGACAAAGATCAACTTCAAAAGGAAAATCTCTATTAAAACTACACTAGGCTTAAACTAGGCAAGAAGCTAGGAACTCAAGTCTGTGAAGCTGAGGTTCCCAATGAAAGTTTCAGATTTGACAAATGTTCAGAGCACAGACATACTGAGAACACGCAGATGTTACACAAGTGAACTCAAGCCAGCTTCCAATCTGGGCATTAATATTACAATATGATTTGAGCAAATTAATTATTGATGGAAATATAAACGGTGTCTACAAGCGCAAACTGTTCTACCCTCTTTTTCTTCAGCAGTTAATGGGGAGTCAAGACGGTTTTGCTCGTAACAATGTCACTGCAGGGAGTGGAGGACATTACTATGTTTTTAATATGAGAATCTAGGGAGCACATTTATAGATACATTAACATATTACATCCACCATCGACATTTTCTGAAATCAGCCCGTAAGGCATTATGGGACAATGTCCCATTACCAAAAGCCATTTGCCTATTAACACAAAAAACTGAATTATACCAATAAGATGTTAAAGGTGTTGACAACCTGTCAAGTGACCTCTAAAAGTGTGTTTCCAGGGGGTAAAAGCACTTATACTGTGTTGGCACATTTTAAAAAGCCATATCGGTGAGTTTCTCAATGACAAATATGGGTACAGGTTTTACAAGAAACTGACACTTTATTAAACCACACCTTAAAACAATACTAACTGTTATCGCCCTCCAATTTTGTTTTTGGAGTTGCTGCCCTCCAGTTTTTTAAATGCAAGTCTGTGGACTTATGGTGTGTTCAGATACTTTATGTAAAATATGCAAAGCATTGTCACTTATAGTAACACTAGGAGGATTCAAAACAAACGAACAAACAATATTTTCACTTGTAAACTGTTTTTCTCAGTTCAGCTGACTGTGAAGTGTTCGCCTCATGGTCTCCAGTTTTAATTATATAACTACAAAATTTATCACCTTCTTTCAAGAAAAACGGCACATAAAAAATGCTTTGCAATGTCACAATTCATTCCAGGCCTCATAAGAATAATGTCAGATCAAATTTGACCACTTTATGAGCGCATTTTACACATACAGTAAATCACACTGTTCACGTAAATCTCCAGTTCATTCCTATAGGATGTTCTGCAAAGCTTGCCTGTGTTAGCAAGAGAAACCAAGAAAAGTGAGGCTTAGCAAAAGGTCAATTGGTTATCAGTGAAAACGGCAAGAGCGTTATAAACAATTCTACGAAATTACATACGATATAAACTCATAATTGCAAAAATCAAGTCACAACTGTTTTAATCTCAAAATCGTGGGAAAAAAGTCATAATTGTGAGCGATAAACTCAGAATTGCGAGGAAAAAGTCCGAATTGTGAGATAAAATTTTTTAATTAAAATTAAAACTTTTTTTATATATTGAGGATTAAACAGGCTTTAGTAAAGAGATTTTAACATGTACGGTAGAAAAAAATACAAAAAATGACAAGTGTTTTCATATTCTGCTTCTTACTTGTCAAACACTTACTTTGTGCTTCTGTTTACTTATGTTTTAATTTAAGGATTTAAACATCTGTGTTAAAACTTTTGAAAGGAATGGAATATTCATTAAAAAAAATAATTCCAACATCAGGAATTGATTGGATCTTAAAAAAGTGTTACATATCAGAATGGAGCCAGACTTGAATGCTAAAACATTGCTATTTTGGTATTGGTTAACATTTTTGGAAAGATGCGGAGCAAGTGATGACATTTTGACTGATGAAACATTCACAATAAGAACAGAAATATGCATTAAGAAAGGAAATTGGGGTATTTTTAACTTGTCAACATGTATTTTAAATCAATAGGCATCATGGACCTTTGACTTTCATGTCATTAATCAAGTTTGGCTTCAAACTGAATGTTTCAAAGTTGTAGGAACATTAAACTAATCATAGCAAACTACAACGACCTGAAAGAACTATTTTTGGATTAAAACTTAGAAATTCCACAGAGCTTTTATTCGAGTCTCCTTCAGACACCCACAAAATCTCTCGTGCACATGCTTTCACGGGTAGCCCACTTGTTTATATATAGATATTTCTGTACCTTCCTATACAGTGTGTCTGAACTGGACTTCCTCTCCCGCATAAATCCCTCGTAAACATAAGAAGAACACACTTATCTACTTCTCTCAGACCTGTACTTACATTGGAACATGAAATGAAAAGAAATGTGACTGAGGCAACAGAAAAGCACTTATCTCCCAGAAAACAAGACTCGATGTGGACAGGAACCCTTGAATGCAAACAGCCTTATAAGAGACATGTTTGAATGGAGACAGCGCTAGAGTTTATTTAAATGAATGCAAATGCAGCACTCCTGATTAATTGGTTGACTGAAGGGTATTTGCAGTAGAAGGTCTCAGCAGTCAACTGACAAATAAAGCACTTTAGATTCTCATTCATTTAAATGCAGTCCAATATTTTATGTAGCAGATTTGAGGTCAACTGTTAAAAAAAACATTCCAGGTAGAGGTCTGCGCGGGACTGTTTTTTTAGTCCCGCTCCCGCAAGGTTATATTCCACACCCACCTGCTCCCGCTATATATTCACTCTTTGTTCACCTGCTGTCTGCTTAGAATAATTTTTTTCCCGAACCGACCGTTCCCGCTAATTTTAGACCTCATTCACAGAATCTCACATTTAAATGTCCGCTACTCAAAGAAAGTGTTACGGAGCCGACGAGACGAGAGAAGTGCAGATCCATCTGCAGGCTTTTATTATGAAACATGGTCAAAACACAGGCAGGGTCGGACAGTGGCAAACGGGTATAACACAGGCAAGACAAAGAGTATTCCTAGGACAAGTGTGGGTCTTCGATCAGGGAACAGTATCCAACAGGGCGAGGCAAGTTTACACGGAATGGCACGGTAAGGCAGCTAGCGCTAGGGGAGTGCTATACGCAGATCAATACTTGGCGATCTGTGAACGGAAGTCCATGGTTTATATAGGGTGTGTGATAGTGTGATAATTCTCAGGTGTGAGCGTGTGATTAGTGAAATGGCTGATGGGAAATGGAGTCTGGGGTAATGTGGAATAGTCTGTGCAATGTGAAAGTCAATATGATGGAAGGGCAACCTCTGGTGGAGAGTGAACGGAAGGGCAGGCACAGGATTCGTAACATAGCCCCCCCCCCCCCCAAAGGAGCGGCTTCCAGATACTCCTATTTCAATAAAATCCAGGAGGGTGGTGGAGTGGAGGTTGAACAGGGGAAGGGACGGAGGGCCAGGTCCACGTGAAAGTGGGAAGACCGGGGACTGAGGCAGAGCCGGCAGAGCAGGACACCCAGGCAGAACCGGCGAAGCAGGAAGCCAGGGCGGAGCAGAGAACCAAGGCGGAGCAGGGAACCAGGGCGGAGCCGATGGAGCAGGAAACCAGGAGGGAGCCAGAGACCAGGACGGAACAGGAGCCTACCAGGGCGGAGCAGACGGTGCAGGAGCCCACCAGGGCGGAGCAGACGGAGCAGGAGCCCACCAGGGCAGAGCAGACGGAGCAGGAGCCCACCAGGCCAGAGCAGACGGTGCAGGAGAACACCACGGCGGATCAGGACGATCAGGAAACCACAGCAGACATTGGGACCTAGGAAAAACAGCAACACAAGAGACAGAGAGAGCATATATGGTCTCAAGGACCGAGGCAGGGAACACAAGAAGTCCATCAACAGATTCCCTGGTTACAACTGAGCGGACAGTCAATTCACCATAGAGCTTATTGGTGGAACCTGGGCTAACAGACAGTCCAACATCTGAATAATTGACTGGAATAGGACAGGAAGACAGTTCAAAATCATGCTCTTTGACTGAAACTGGACAGGCCGACAATTCACTCTCAGGTTCATTGAGGGAAACTGGACCGGCAGGTAGTTCACAAACAGATTCATGGGTTGAGATGGGATAGACTGACAGCTCAAAACTAGCTGTATTAACTGAAGCTGAATTGGTAGGCATTTCAGTGACAGAAACTGGACAGATAGATAACTCATTGACTGGAAGGGGACAGACAGACTGTTCATTAATGATCTCTTTGGATGTGACAGGGTTAACAGGACACATATGGGGTGCATTTATAGTTTCTGAGTTCAGGACAGACAGTTCAGGTTTAGATTCCTTGACAGAGACAGGCAAGACAGACAATTCAAAATCAGACACATTGGTAGAGATGAGACGGAGAGACAGTTCACAATCAGCCACCATGGCTGTTTCAGAACGGGGCGAGAGTTCAGAGATAGCCTCCTCGGCCAGTTCAGAGCGAGACAAATGTTCAAAAGCGGCCTCCGTGGCCGTGACAGGGCAAGACGAGGAATCAAAGATGGCCTCCTTAGCTGTGACAGGACAGGGCGAGAGTTCACAGACGGCCTCCTTAGCCGTGACGGGGCAGGGCGAGAGTTCACAGACGGCCTCCTTAGCCGTGACAGGACAGGGCGTGAGTTCACAGGTGTGTACCACTGACACCTCCGAAGGTTCTGCAGCGGTTGCCGCCACCTCCGGAGGTTCTACAGTGGTAACAGTCTCTTTGACCACGACACGACAGGCTGAGAGTACATTGCTGGGCGCCACCACCATTAAAGGAGCTGAAGCAAGCACCGCCGCTTCGGGAGGTTCTGCAGCATGTGCCGTCACCTCTGGAGAAGCTGCAGCAGGTGCTATCGCCTGGGGCAGCTCTGAGGTAGTATATGCAGCCCAAACGCAACATTAAGCGATCCCCATCATGGGAACCGCTTCGGACAGGGGAATTAGAGCAGGAACAGGAGGGTTAAAGTGAGCTGGTTTGGGGATACCAGCTGCACGTACAGACACCAGTGGTGCATCCCTCACACTGGATACCAGACTAGGATATCGAAGAACTGACCTTGAATATCTGGGTGTGGCAGACAGGACGTGACAAGACTCTGGCTGATCAACTGCAATGTGACGTGGTTCTGGATGGTCAGCGTTGACGTGAAGAGACTCTGGAAGATCCGCTGAGACTTGATGAGACTCTGGATGGTCAGCGGTGACGTGAAGAGACTCTGGAAGATCAGCAGAGACGTGACGAGACTCTGGCAGATCAGCTGAGACGTGACGAGACTCTGGCAGATCAGCTGTGACGTGACGAGACTCTGGAAGATCAGCTGTGACGTGAAGAGACTCTGGCAGATCAGCTGAGACGTGAAGAGACTCTGGCAGATCAGCTGAGACGTGACGAGACTCTGGCAGATCAGCTGTGACGTGAAGAGACTCTGGCAGATCAGCTGTGACGTGAAGAGACTCTGGCAGATCAGCTGTGACGTGATGAGACTCTGGAAGTCCAGCTGAGACGTGACTGGACTCAGGACAATCGACTGTGACTTGACTTAGGTCTTTAAGATCAACTGTGACTTGACTTAGCTCTTTAAGATCAACTGTGGCTTGACTTGGCTCTTTAAGATCAACTGTGGCTTGACTTGGCTCTTGTAGATCGACTGTGAATTGACTTGATCATGACTGGCAGCAATAACATGACGGGGTGTTGTTGTGGCCGCCATTTTGTGAACGGGCTCCGCTGTCGCCGCCATTTTGTGAGCGTGCTCCAGCGTGGCTGTGATCACACAATTGAGTGTGGTGTCGCGTTCCTCCGCGACACCCACAGTGAACGCTGAACCAACAGTCAATAAAGCATAGTCCATAAAATCACTTAGAGACGAACGTGGACCTTCAAGGGTTAATCGTGATTTGAGCGACTGGTTAATGCCCTCACAAAAAAAAATCTATGAGCACATAGTCAGGTAAATCAGAATAATTAGCGATCTCTAAATACTGTAGAAAATAGCTCTCAAGTGATCGAGTGTCCTGCTTGAGAGCTAACAGCAGTTTTGCTGTGTCCATACCTGGCCAGTGTCCATCTGAAAAGCTGCTGGATCCTTTAGTGGCCGAGTATTCTGTTACGGAGCCGATGAGACGAGAGATGTGCGGATCCATCTGCAGGCCTTTATTATGAAACATGGTATAAACATAGGCAGGGTCGGACAGTGAAAGACGGATATAACACAGGCAAGACAAAGAGTATTCCTAGGACAAGCGTGGGTCTTCGATCAGCGAACAGTATCCAACAGGGCGAGGCAAAGAGAGATAATGCAGGTACACAGCAATAATCCAGGCAGGGGTAAACAGAGTCCGAACGGCTAGGCAAAGGGGTAAATCCAGGAAACACAGGCTAGGGTCAGAACACGAAAAAACAGGCAAGCCAATACAAAGACTAAGGTTACACGGAATGGCACGGTAAGGCAGCTAGCGCTAGGGGAGTGCTATACGCAGATCAATACTCAGTCAATATGATGGAAGGGTAACCTCTGGTGGAGAGTGAACGGAAGGGCAGGCACAGGATTCGTAACAGAAAGAAAGATGAGCTCACAAATAAAAGTGTAGCCTAAACAAAATTGTATTTGTTATTTTATACGTCTTGTCAAGAGTCTTGAATTTATTGACTTTGACTTGAATTTATAACAGTTATCTTAAGACACAAAATTTGTTTAACATTAAATGCAACACAGTAGGAAAAAAGTATCACAGAGAAAATAAAACTGCTGTACAAAAATTGTATTTCTTAGCCTATTTTTATAATTGTCAGGATACAATTTGTTTAACATTTATAACACAATAGGGAAAAGTGTCCCAGAGAGAGAGAAAAAAGTGTAGGTTGTACAAAAATAGCCTATTAACTATTTTTATTCATCTTGTCAAAATTAGTTTGACATTTTTTCTGTTAAAGTAGGAAAAGTGTCGCAGAGAAAAATAAATAAATAAATACATCTGTCATTTAAAATTATAGGCTAAGCAAAATATAAACAAAGCCGAGTTGAACGTCTTTCAAGGACAGCACATCCTTTGCTCCACCCTTATTCTGCTCTGTCACTCATTGACAACCTGCCTGTTCTGTCTGAGGGCCGTATATTTACCACCGGTACAGCCTGCTCTGTGCATCGTTATGAACATGCTGCACGCACAGACCCCGCAAATAAAACGCGTGATGCAGAAAGCATGCATGTCAATAACAATAAAATGAATTAGTCAATAAGAATAAAATGCAGATATGCTGTTCTGAATGGATGTCGGGAACGGGATATTGTTAGACCACCCGCTCCCGTTCAAATTACACCAGAGTTACCGACCGCTACCACGTTTTATTCAGGAATTTAATCCCGTGGCACAAGAAATCTGGTCGGGTCTCGCGGTTCCTGCGGGAGAGCCGCAGGAATGCAGACCTCTAATTCCAGTCTAAGTGCCAGTTAAACTAGGACTGCAACAACTAAACAGGAAAAAAAACACAAATGAAAATAATAAACAACGAATTTTATTATCGAGTCATGTGTGCGCATTGTGCATGAATAAAAACTCAGTAGATATTCTATTAACAAAACATTTGTGAAAATTAGCAGAAGTGATGGAGACGCTGTGAGTAAAGTGCCCGACCAAACCATGACAAGGTTTTCTATGAAGCGATTAAAACAAACCCATGATTAAAGTCGTATACCTGTGAGCATTGCCCTGGATGCTTTGACAAATGCATGTTTTTGAGACATGTTTTCGAAAACTTAACAGACGTCGCTGAACGAGTGCTATGAAATATGTGATTTTGTGCTTTAATATTAATATGAATTGAAATGTACCATTTCTTGAACAAAATTTACATTTTGTGATGCAGACAGTTCCTTTCGTCTGCAGAATTAGGAGTTGGGAGATACAATCTCAAAACTGTGATAAACTCAGAATTGCGATAATAAAGTCAGAATTGTGTATTGTAAACAATTCTGAGTAAAAAATTGTGGGATGACAACTCAAAAATTGTGATACAGTATATAAACTCAGAATTGCGAGAAATAAAGTCAGAATTGTTTGTTAAAAGCATACAATTCTGAGAAAATCTGAATTGTGAGATATGAACTTGTAATTTGCGAGAAATTAAGTCAGAATTGTACATTTTAAACCAGCAATCTTGAGAAAAAAAAGTCCAAATTGTGAGATATAATTTTGTAACTCATTATTTGCGAGAAATAGTCAGAATTGTTTCAAACTATTGAAAAAAGAAATCCAAAAAGCGAGATTTTAACTCAAATTTGAGAGCTTATAAACCATGAATTGGAAGAAATAAAGTCAGAATTGTTTTAAACTTACAATTCTGAGAATGTCAGAGCTATGTTACATAAACTTGTTATTGTGAAGTCAGAAGTGTGTGTGAAAATCACAAGTTAAAAGGATAATTCTCCCAAAAATTCTGTCATTAATTACCCACCCTCAAGTGGTTCCAAACCCGTAAGACCTTCGTTCATCTTCGGAACACAAATTAAGATAAATAGGGCATCATTGAAATAGACCATGTGACATCAGTGGTTCAACGTAAGTTTATAAAACTGCGAGAATGCTTTTTGTGCACAAAGAAAGCAAAAATAACGACTCCACAATATATGCGTGTGATGCTGCTGACGTAGAACCCAGATGCACTGTGGCTTGTTTGCAAGCAAAGGAATGCATGGGCATGCATCGTGATACTGTCGTGAACGCACATCAAAAACTGACACAGAAGAGAAGGAATCGTTAAATAAAGTCATTATTTTTGTTTTCTTTACGCACAAAGTATGCTCTCATAGCTTCATAACATTATGGTTGAACCACTGATGTCACATGGACTATTTTAACAATGTCCTTACTACCTTTCTGGGTCTTGAACGTGTCAGTTGCGTTGCTGTCTATGCAGGGTCAGAAAGCTCTCAGATTTCATCAAAAATATCTTAATTTGTGTTCTGAAGATGAACGAAGGTCTTACAGGTTTGAAACGACATGAGGGTGAGCAATTAATGAAAGAATTTTCATTTTTGGGTCAACTATACCTTTAACTCAAAATTGTGAGATATAAACTTGGAATTTCGAGATTTAAAAAAAGGAATTACTTTTTTACAATATTTTGTGGCAGAAATAGACTTCCGTAGTTAAGAGACATATATGGTAATATGAAAATCGGTCCAAAGTAATGACAGTAACACGTTGCTATACTTTGAACAGGTAATTGTTGTTTTATAATGTTAATTATTATATATTATATCAGTTTGTATTTTATACCTGTTTTGCACATATCTGTATTGGAAAAGAAAAAAGAAAAAACATTGTTGACAGAAATGCACTTGCAATGCTAGTCCCACAGACCCACAGACTTCCATTGTAAATGTATTACCGTCAACACATTTTTTTTGTTTTCCTCCAGAAAAACAGTACATCTATCCTACTACAAGTCCTTAGTTCTACATTGCAGCTACACGTCAACCAAGGGCTATAAACCTGTGCGCATCATTTATTAAAGCCTTCATAAATGTGACATGAAAGCGTCATGATTTATTTGCAAACAAATGTTGCGCTTCATAGAAAGGATGTTTTGATTCAGTGTCTTTCGATCATTGGTGATAACAGAAGATATTATCAAAACACATGACGAGTAACACGACTCATCTTTGTGTTTAAGTCCTACGCGGATATTCTCTGGCTGGTGTCAGTGCCTCCAGACTGTGGCTGTTCTTTCAGACTGCTGAAAGATGTTTCACCTGCTTTGCTCCTGTCCGACTTCTAGAGCCTTCCGTCTGGCGCTTATCTTTCCCCTGCCACACTCAGTCATTTTCTGTCAATCCTTTCATCCATCTTCTAGTGCTCCCTGCATCCCGGCAGCTGTGCTGAGAACATGGCACACGGCCCGACACTGAGCGTCAGCGCGGTGCTGCTTCAGAGATACTCGGATCCTGTACTGTATTACTGCTTTCTCCTCAAGAGAGAGGAAAGATGGAGAATGAGAGAGGTGATATATGGATATGAAGCAGAGACAGGAGGCTTTTTTGCAAGAGAAGTGGGCAGAATTGACTCATAGGCTATAAACTGGTGTGAAATAATGGTTTGAAGATGAGTCAAAAGATTGTAGGCTCGAAAGCGGCCTTTGGGCAAGACTTTACTGACAACATGAACATCCAAATAAAACTTATTTACTTAAAAAAGAATCATTCCTGGTCTTACTGCTAGTGCATTTTATTGCAAATAAAATAAAGGTTTGTATTCACAATGTTTTGTCAAAATGTAAAAACTTGCTCCCCCTCTGAAACTGTTGTTTCAGCTAAACTAAGTATGATGAATAACTTACATAACTTACAAACTTAAATGAAAAGTAGAAATGTTGCCTTGGCAAGTTTATGTTGAAGTACTAAATTTACTGAACCTATCATTTAAAAAATGACTTAAAAAATGCATTAATAGAAAAACAAAAACTATATAAAAAAGAAAAAAACTGAAAAATACTAAAAATGAACTTGAAATATAAAAATAAAAGCTAGTTTAAAATATTAATAAATACAATAATAGTATAAAAAACACTGAAATAACACTGATCTGAATTTCAAGCCCATTTTTAATTTTGAAAATGCATTTTTATTTAGAAATTTTTTTATATCTGAAAAACATCAGATATAATTGAAAAACATCATATACTGTATATTTGCAGGAATACACCAATTAAAATTCTTACTGATACCAATAAGCCAGACAATTATTTTAATGTTATGGTCAAAAACTATTTAATGAGCAATATTGAAATACTATACTATTTTGATTAAATAAATTAAAAAATAAAACATTGAAAATTAAAATGAATCATTTTAAGTTAGGAATCACAGCGTAATAATGCTATAGATTTTAGATTTATTTACATTTAACAGTGTTATTAAATTTCAAATAAGATTAATTTTAGTTGGGAATAAATGACTTATTATTTCCTTATTAAATACTTAATTGATTAATGACCTACAATAATTTAAATATTCACATATTAAATATATCTATTGAGTTTATTATTATTATTATTATTATTATTATTATTATTATTTCTGTTTTGCATTTTCATTTTTTTTAATTGAACACATTTTTTAATTACTCATGATCTTCAAAAAACATAATTGATTAATTACAGTCAATCAAAAATTCACATCTTCTTCATCATCATTTTATATTATTGCTGTGGCTGTTTACTGTATATAAAAAAATAATAATAATGCTTCTGTTTTGCATTTTTCAAATTGAATGCAATTTTTCCATTATACTGATTATACAATCAATCAAATATTTGATTATCAAATTAGTAATATTCCTTATTCATTTAATAATAATAATAAGGCATTTTTAAAAAGTCAATATATAATTAATATAATAACGATTACATTGAAACTTATGTAAATAATATTATGTGTAATTAATATATATATCTGTCACGCTGTACCTCACTGTGATTTTAAGCCTGAATTTCTCACACTTCTCCTTTGTTGTTATAGTTTTTTCACAGGTGATGGAGTTTGTTCTGTTGTGCTCAAAATGTAGCTGCACCGTGTAATCGTTGGCCTTTTTCATCAGACGAGTAACAGCAGCCCTTTACGTATACAATCAAATCACACAGGCTTGCTCACAAATCCTTGTCCAAATGAAAGTGCAAAAGTCTGTCCACATTAAATCATACAGCGTTTCCTCTTTAAGTAGAGTAGATCTGTTCATATATTGGAGCGGCTCTGAAATATGAGCGCACATAAAATGAAGTGTGAGCTTGTTTTTATTGGGAAGTGAAGTGATGTATAGTGTTATTATGTGAAGGGGTGCATGAAGCAGATCTGTATTATGACTATGATACCTTGGAAGACATGACCTGAGTCGTTGTTTGCGTTCTGAAGTTTAGTTTGCTCAGCTGAATGGAATTTGGGCGACATGCTTTACCTATGTCTATTTCTTGTGTCTGTTGTCAAGGCTAACGGTCTTTAGTTACAGAATTAGAGTCAGGCGGTGGATCCTATCACTGAAACAAGGTGAGTTTGCCTAACAGCACTGCACAGTAATTGTCGTTTTATATTCCAGCATGAAATATTTAAACAATGTCCATCAGCCATTGTTTGTTCAATCTTCCTGTTGAAAGCCGTTACTTTTCAGACCCTTAAAAGGTCATAAATAATTTAAATGGTTATGCGGCGCATAAATATCAGCCTTCGTTTTGTTTTCCTTTTAGTTTCTGAAGGACATCAAAAAAAAAAAAAAAAAAGAATGAAGTAAAAAATAAATTTTTCTGCACATGCAAACAGCGGTGCAAAAATGTTTTCTTTAAATGAAATCTAAAAGTTCGCTGTAACACAAAAACTAAGAGTGCATTCAAGTTATGTTGGAAAGATCATATTTACAAGATCATTCATTGTCTCAATTTACAGTAAATTCAGTTACAATTCATTTACTATAAAACTAGCATGTATAAAATTCAATAGTATTGCAGATTTCAACTCAAATTGATAAAAACATTTTTAAAAATTGAAATAAAGATGAAATAAATGATTAGATAAAAAACTAAAACGACAATTAGAAATGTTGCCTTGTTAACTAACTGAAAGAAGTTTAAAGGTGGGGTATGTAATTTTTCAAAAACACTTTAGAAAACTGAGTCGGGCAGAGTACCAAAACAAACTTGTAGCCAATCAGCAGCAAGGGGCGTGTCTACTCATGATGTGGAGGAGAGAGCGTTCAGTGAACAGCTGAGACGAGCGACAGAAAGATAGAGAGGGTGGATAAAAAAACAAAAGAGGAAAACGTCTGCGCAACGATAAGGCAAGTAGGACCCATGTAAATATCGGATCAGCTTTCCAGCGCTGGAGAGAACTCAAGGAGCGGAAGGCCTGCGATCGGATGCCGAGGTTGCTTTGTTTCTTCTCGATTAGTGAGTAACACCGTGTCTACACCGGACGCGCCGCTAAAGTCTGCCGACGCGATAAAGCGACCGTTGAAAATCATTTGAAATTTGTGTCGGCACGTCATAAATAGAATGCGGCAGCAGTTTTCTGTCAGGGATTTGTCGCACCGCACAGCATCCAGTGTAGACAGCATCACTGATTATAATGACTTCTATAGTATTTTGTCGCGCTGCTCGCGTCTGGTGTAGACACGGTGTTACATTGGTTTTGCTTAGTTTCTCAGAACTAATCGTTGCCTGGGTTGCATAGGCTACGTATGTGTGGGGCGGAGCTATCAAAATAGGGGCAAGACCCTTTTGGGGTAGGGGCATGTTTGTTTTGGTGATTTCAAATATCAACATTGGCTTCCAAAAATCGCTTACCCCACCTTTAAGTTGAAGCACTAAAATGAATAACTGGAAATAAAGAACACCTAAAACTGAAAAATAAAATAAAATAAATATATAACGATATTTAAAAAAAAAAAAAATACTAATAAAAATGTCAAAATCACAAAACTAAAATTAACATGAAAACTGAAAAAAATAGAAATTAAACTATATGATTTAGTTTACAGCACCTTCATAAACTGAATAAAGAATTAACGCCAAATGCACATTTAGACAAAGTAGAGTTAAAAAAACTTGCTGTAATTTTTTGTAGAAAAGGTACATTCCCATCTCCGACCAAAATGACTTTAATTTATATAATAATTTAGTATTTTTGTATTTTTATTCATTCATCCATTCTTTTATCTCTGAAGCATATACATTATAATTATAACAACATCTTCAAAATTATATATCCACCCTTCATACAGCTTTAGGTGACAGTAAAAACACTACCATCTGTTTGAAAGGAACTGATATGACACAGCTAATCACTGTTAATCAGTCTTGACATAAATTGACATTTTAATGTTAGAGATTTATCTCATCGGCTCTTGCCTGCAGCTGTCAAGCTCCCTGCATGATTCAGTCAATGACTCTACAGAAATTGTGAAGCCAGTGAGTGAAAGGACAGTGGATGTGTTTTGGTCACGTATTGTCTTAATACTTATTGTCATGGAATGTGTCTGCTTATATGCAGTAACATGAACCGTAAATAGGATTCACCGGGCAAATCAAGGCAATAAGGAAGGTACTGATAATTCACTAAACATATAATTTGCCATTATAAGAGCTCTGGCTGTCAGGTTTTGTTTTTGATTGATTTGTGTTTTGATGAAACCAAGCAAATTTGTCATGTTTGTGGCTCCTAGAGATGATTTCTCTATGAATTGATTGTTTTTATTGGGTTACTGTAGTGTTTTTTGTGTCCAAACATGCCTGTCTTTTCCATTTCATCCTTGCACAGATTGACAAACTGGCTTGCGATCACATCCGTGCCCCATACAGTCATTTGTAGATTAATTCAATTTTTATATAAAAAGGTGTTTCAGTCGTCATTAAACAAAGATGAAACACCTGTTCAGTGCCAATGCCAAGAAAACTTGTTAGCTTGGTTGAATACTAATACAATAGCTGTTTGCCGCTAGGCTCTCGCTAACCTCCCCCTGAACTGTGCTCATTTTTTCTCTAATCTTGGCGTCTCACATTGGCTCACTGCTGTAATCACCTCACTCAGAATGATGGCGCTGCTTGAATGGGTCGGCTTACAGGGTCATTAGAACCAGGTAAATTATTCATTACAAAATGTGCCATCAAAGTGGAGCACTAAAGCACAGGGTTTCCAGCTCTGCCAAGAGGCACAGTCGTGTCTTAATATCTTTCCTAATTAAATCTGACTTTTACAGTACAAGTCAAAGGTTGATGTCTGTGTGTAGACTTATGTATTTCCTTATATGTATGGGAATTTAATTGTGTTAATTAATCAAATAATTGCATGTTATTGTTTGTTCTAATATCTATATTGGGATGCCTCGAATTGTGTTGTGTGTGTGTGTGTGTGTGTGTGTGTGTGTGTGTGTGTGTGTGTGAGTGAGTGATTTAAGAATTAAGTTCATAAATGAAGAATGTATAAAATTTCTAGAATATTTCTAGAGGATAATCAAATAATTGCATATTGTTTGTTGTAATATCTATACTGAGATGCCTTAAATTTTGTATATGCATATATATACAGCGTGTGCCGAATTATTAGGCAAGTTGATATTCTGGTCATATTTTTTTCCAAGAACATTTTTCCAATTCCAAACTACATCAATCTTAATAACTACTAATGACTTTGTATTTAATCATTTATAAGTAATATATAATTGTCCATGAAGGCTGGAAGTCAAAAACTCCTCATATTCAGGTGTGCCGAATTATTAGGCAGATTTACTTTTACAAAAAAAGAGATTTAACTCAGACTAAAAGTCAAAAATTATTAAATGCCCATGAGAAGGATGCAGTCTGGTAGTAAGTTTTAGGAGCTCATATTAGTCAATCTCTGCAAGACAGACTTTTCAGGATAGGAGATAGACTAAAAATGAGCTCCTAAAATGCACTGCAAGATTCTGGAAGATCAATTCTTCAAACAGTGGTACAAGAGGATGTGGTGCTTATGAAAGCCTATGAAAAATCAGTCTTAATTTATTTCACAACACTTCAGCATGCTATTCTTATTAAGTGAGGGTCATTTTTTAGGATTTTTTACCTAAGCAAAGTCCCTGAGAACCTGACACATTGCACTTGTGAAGACTCCAGGAAGGTTGCAGTTCTGGAAAATGATGGCTCTGGAGACTAAATGGTTTCTGATGGTTTCTCACCTAATTCCTCACCTTAATTCTTCATTCTTTTGCAGTTAACATGTCTTTTCTTCTCCACCTGTTTTTTCTGACTCTGCTGACCCAATGAGCATTTCGCTGCCCAATGGTCATGCCCTAACTTTGCAAATTCTATTATTGCATTAGTATTGCATCCTTCTCATGGGCATTTAATAATTTTTGACTTTCAGTCCGAGTTAAATCTCTTTTTTTGTAAAAGTAAACCTGCCTAATAATTCGGCACACCTGAATATGAGGAGTTTTTGACTTCCAGCCTTCATGGACAATTATATATCACTTATAAATGATTAAATACAAAGTCAGTGGCAGTTATTAAGATTGAAGTGGTTTGGAATTGGTAAAATGTTCTTGGAAAAAAAAAATATGACCAGAGTATCAACTTGCCTAATAATTCCGCAAACGGTGTATATGTTTGTTTGTGTGTGTGATTTAAGAATTAAGTTCATAAATTAAGAATGTATATATAAAATTTCTAGAATATTTCTAGAATATTCTTTTTATTGCTCTGGATGGATGCGTGTGTGTGTGTGTGTGTGTGTGAGTGTTTGTGTGTTGAAATACATGATTTGATAAATCATTTCTATAGTGTGTGTGAGTGTTTGTGTGTTGAAATACATGATTTGATAAATCATTTCTATATGATTCATGCATATTTCTGCATGAATAAAAATGCAGAATGCAGATTTTATTTTGTAGTTAATTTATTAACTACTACACTATACTACATTTTTCTTGTTGAATATCCAAAATTATACTTTGAAAACTAAATGAGTACATTTTAGAATTTGGCCTTGTAAAATGAGATGTTGGATTTTATATTAGTATTTTTGTGTATTTTAAGTATTGGTCAATTTTTTATTGTTTTTTAATTGTTGGTCTATTGAGTACTGATGTTTCATTGTAACAGTAAAATAATTTAAGTGTTTTAATGACAGTCATCTTTAAGAACCTGTAATAATGCTGAAAGGTCAATAATACTAAAAAAAAAAAAAAATCTGATTGAATCTGAATCTAACGCATCGGTGGAACATAAAAGAAGAATTTTTGAGAAACGTCTTAGTGTTTTGATTGCATTTTCATACCGTTTCATAAGGTCAGTGGTCATCAAAACAGTTTAGTTACCAACATTCTTTAAATAATCTTATTTTGTGTTCCACAGAAAAAGAAGTTCATAAAGGTTTGGAAATGACATCCGGGTGAGATATTAATGATGGAATTTTCATTTTTGGGTGAACTATTGCTTTAACTTTCATTGTCTTTGGGTGTCAGTGTTAACTTGATGCTATGGCACAAACCCATAACGAAAGCCTTGTAATGGAGATGCATAGTAATCAAACCAGGTGGAGCTTGATGTTCAAAGTTCATCGTATTAGCCAATTAATAAAATTATTTTCAGTCGTATGATCATGGCGTGACCGTATGGAAAGAAGGACATAAACACTGTGATAGGTGAGATAATCAAAATTAATTGAACTAATGTTCCTGAAGAACTAGCCCATTTGCTAATTTTCTCAGTTGCTGAGCACATCACTTAATTAAGAGGTAATTTGTCTTCCTGTTCACACACAGTGTGTCATATACCTTATATTAATTGCGACGTTATGTGGTTGGAAATTAATGGAGAGTGAATTGATTTTCTTGATGGGGCAAATGCTAGTCTGTAGTGTCCTTGTTCCTGATGAAATTTATGGTTGATTGAATGAGTCTCATGTTGCCCTCTTGTGATTTCAGCCTGCAGAAGGCGCTCTCTACCATCTTCTATCACTTCATATGGTCATTTATCCATCTTTGCTAATGCTGTTAGCAAAGTCACAATATCCAACTTGAAGACAGTTCATGATAAGCTTTGACTTATCCAAATAAAATGCACTAATGAGTTGAAGTTCTTACATGACTTAGTTGAAAACTGTATTTTTTTAACTGATAATTTTGCATCAACATGACAAAGAAATACTATGGCACATGTCAAAACTGTCTCATGAGGTCAGTAGTTTAGGTAGACAATAAAGCTATTGAATTGAATTAAATTAGATAAGGTGTCTTCTCCTTAACCTTTGTGTTTTTTTGACTCATTGCTTGCCCTCTCAGTGTGAACCGCAGTGAACCGCAGGTGTTGCTGTGTCCATAATGCCCTCCACATCCAACCAGGCTCACTGTGAAATAGAGAGACCAGATGCAGCTCATTCCTGCTGACCTATTCGGTACCTACCGCTATAATGGCGCATAATTTAGCTGCTGTGTAGGTGACAAATGGCCCAACTCTAAAAGCCCCTGTGTTGGGTGCTAAAACCCCCAGTGATATATGAGCATGCAAGTCTGATAAATCGTCCACATCATTCGTTCTGTGACGGCAATTCATCACCTGTGGGAGTTTAGCGTTGGAATTCCTATTGGATTTTTAATGAAGGAGAAGATAATGTGACTTAAAGTCAATGAGTTCTGTGAATTTTTTTCTCCCACAAACCCCACCCTCACACTGAAAAATTCCACCTCCTCATTTTCCACTATTTTCTCGTATTTCAACTTCCCAGGCCCATCCAATTTTTGGGCCAGCATCTGTTATTGTATTTCTGTAAATGTCAAAAAGTTATTTTAATCTGAAATTTAGACTTTGGCTAAAATACACAAGGGTTTTTGCCTCATTAAAAGGCTTTTAAAGTTAATGATGTATTTTCACATACACTTCATGTAACTGTGACTTCACGTTGTTCATTTCATCTCGTGCATCTCTTCTGTTTCTTTTACGTTTATGTCTTCTCAGTTGACAGTTTAATTAGTCAATTGTAAAACACTTACAATGAAAACAAGTTGTCACTTTCTGTATAAATGTATTTTATCACAAAGTGTCGTACGTGTCCTGTTATGATCTATTCTACAAAGCGTAGTCCATCATAAACTTGATATTGTTTATTTTACCAATGACACAGCACAAGCAGTGTTGCTACAAGCCCACAATAAAAAGACTCGGCCACTGAGGCTTTGCGCTCTGTGCAAATAGTCAAGCACAACCTTTCATGTGCTGTCCTTTGATCCCGCATGAAATAACGGTTCTCTTCATGCTCCCCAGTGAAGTGTGACATTTAAACAATTAGTGGCTTTTTGGCAATCAATGTCAGATTTAGCAAGAAATGTCTTGGACCACAAACCACACAGAATCTATTTCATAATGATCCAGTGGTGTGAGTCGGTATCAGATTGAGAGAGATATTAGACACATAGTCCAGTGTCCACTGCATCCCAAACCATTGCTCTTCTCTCAAATGGAGATTTTGGAGTCTGTTTCTGAATCATTGGCTTTAGCCCTTGACCCCCAGATTGGTTTAATGTGAGAGGGTAATATCTCAGACTGCTGATTCCGTAATTTCCTGTAAAGGTGATCACTCCTCCGCAACATGCAAATGAATGAACAGGCCACCGCGGACACAATCAGAAGCAGTGCAGTGATGCTGATTATCAATCCGTCATCGAAACCATCATCAGTTTTTCCAGTTGAAACCTCACCTGTACTGACATTCACACAGTTTTTCAAATGTCTACTTTGCAGGTCTGTGATTTCCACACACACCTCGTACTGCGTCATTGGCTGCAAGTGTGTGAGGTTGAACATTTTTACATCTGACAACACATGGGCGGTGAACTGTAAGGAGCGCTGCTGGGATGTGGTTGACCACTTAATATTCGACACAAGACTGCCCTTGGGTGGCACCCAAGAAATCCTCACCGAATGTGGCTCAGTCCCTTTGACTTGGATGTGCAGGGATTCATTTGCCGGCAGCGGGTAGTACCCGTTTACTACGACCGAGACGGATCTCATGTCCGCACCTATGAGATTGTGGGCCACGCAGGTGTACTGCCCAGCCTCGTTCTCTGTGATGCCATAAATGTCAAACGTTCCCTCAGGATGCAGGTGATATTTCTTGGAAACCATCTGAGGCAAAATCTTCTCTCCTGAAGGTGTTACCCAGTAGATCTCAGGTTCAGGATCAGCAAACGCCCTGCAGTGCAGAGACACTGAATCCCCGGCATCCACATTGACCTGCTCAGGAAGGCTCTCCGGAGATATTAGTGGCAGGCAGATATCCGCCATTTCACGGAAATGCACATGCTTGACAAGTCGACCTTCAAACTCTGAGGGCCCTGCGCATAAGAGGGCATCCGGTTCCATGAAGCGGACCTTGGTCTTGTTCATATTGATCCAGCGGATGACACAGTCGCAGTAAATGGGGTTGGAGTGCATGCTCACCTCCTGAAGGTTAGGCAAGGATTCCACCGTCACATGATGAAGGGCCTGGAGCGCATTGCTATTCAGCATCAAGGACTCGAGCCTCGGGAGTTTGGAGAATGCATTTGGGTGGATGTAGGAAAGTCGGGGGTTGTTCGTCGCTTCGATTTTGGTCAGCTCTGGTAGGTTGTGCACAGCAAAGCTGTCGATGGAAACTAACTCCGGCATGCTGTTAATGCCAAGTTCTTTCAAATGGATCATGTCCACAAAGTCACCCCTTTGGATCCTCTCTATGGGATTCTTGTTAAGGTCCAGAAACTTGAGGTTCTGCACTTGTCTGAGAGCAGCTTGAGGTACTTTTGGGAACATATTATCATAGAATGACACGCTTTCCAGCTTATCGAGTCCAACCAGGGCACTGTCAGGGATTTCAGTGAGGTTCATTCTGGTTAGCACAAGACTGCGGAGATTGATAAGGGGCTTGAAATTCATGTCCTGTATTCTGGCAATTGGATTCTCTCCTATCATCAAGATTTCTAGCTGGAAAAGGTCCCGGAACCACTCTGTTCTTATGGCCCTCAGCTGGTTTGAATTAAGATGAAGCCTCAAGAGCTTGTTAAGCCCTTGGAAAGCCTCTGCACTGATCGAGGAGAGAAGGTTATGGTTAACATAGAGCTCCTGCAAGTTTGGGAAGTGTGCAAGGCAGTTATCATGAAGGCTGCTTAGCCAGTTCTCCTCTAGGTGCAAAGACAGAAGTTGTGGAAGGTGACCAAGATGGACATCACTCAATGAGGATATGTTGTTTCGAGATAGGTCTACCTCTGTTAGGTTTACCAGATAGTCCAAAGGACTGGCAACCTTTGCGATGTTGTTGGCCTGTGATAGAAGTACTTGTGTGTCTAAGGGCAGCCTCTCCGGCAGAGACAGAAGTCCTAGATCATTACAGTCCACAGTCGGAGCCTCATTATACATGGACGAGGGAGAGAACCAGGGTCGGACTTCACATTTGCACAGCTTGGGGCACACAACCCTCCACTCAGAGGCCTGAACTGAGTTAGTCAGCGCCAGCAAACAAACTGCAAACAGCAAATCTTTCATCTTGGTCCTACTCTCTTCAGCTTGTAATTGGTCCTTATGGGTTCTGGTGTTAGAGGCGTTAAATTCACAAACACGGAATCATTTGTTATGACAACAGGGTGTATTTCTGCTGATGGCAAGTCCCCCAAAGCAGCAAGTTTGCCTGTTGTCGTCCTTGGCGGAGAGTAGCAACCTTTCAATTTACCCTGTTTTGGGTTGTCATGCAGGCTGCATATGTGAAGGTCAGCGTATCCTTAGGGGAATGGAAGCAGGGAAAGTGGAAATTTGCAGGGTGAGCTCAGGTTCCTGTGGGGGGTGGACCACTTGTCTGCCATCGTTATTATGTTCAATCAGTCACACTCGTCACTTCCCATCTGTGGAAAATAAGAGACAGGAGAGAGATGAAATGAATACGGTGACACATTAGCGTCAAGAAGAGCCATACTGGCATTTAGGAGCATGATGATATATTTAGACCATACGAGTGAAGGTATTATTGCTTTTTCGTGCCATCAAATAATACATTATTGCTGGTTTGACCTCATATGTCTACCCTTCTCACATCTATCATGTGACCACTGGGACTGCTCTCACAATATATTCAAATGTCAAGGAGGTTTTATGTGCACGAGGGGAGGTGTTAAGAAAATCTGCATACATCACAACCATTCTGTTTAGTGTATAACTGGGTTGTGCGTATAAGAGCATCAGTATGCAGTGACGTCTTACTTCTGTCATAGATCATTTTGTAATTGTGAGATAATGAGCTTTATTTGGCGACTGACTGGCCAGACACTTAAATCTGTTGTAACATGCTTTCATTTCTACGCTATGATGCGCTGTGAATATAATAACTTACTTTAACCGCATTTATATGAAAGCCAATTTAACAACTGATTCTTGTCATACATAGTGCATTTAATTTGTGTTTTGCATTTCTTACAAACGTGTTATTCAAGCATACTAAGGGCATTGCTAACATTGGTTTTTATTGTCTCATAAATAGACATTAAACCCAGCTGAATGCACAGAGGGGCAATTATTTCGCAATGAAGTGCTATCCCAAAGGGCTCAGTGATAACCACTGCATTTTGTCTTTCAGTGGCAGCTGCCAGTGGGCACAGTAAGTTAATTAAGTCGTTTTAAAATTTGCCTGTGAACTCAGACTCTGTGCTTTGTACCTATTGTATGGTTGACTAAAACTATATTTGAATGCATTACACAGTGAGCAACCCAGTGACGAACAACTGATGTGGTCTGTGTTTTTCAACACAGCATTTAATATAAATCAGTTTTTAATCAAATTGACAGGGTGTCATTAAAATACAGCACTCTAATTCTGTCTTGGAAATATTGTTAATTTGATTGCAAAATGGATTGCTGTGCTCTGTGAGGTTTGAGATAAGGTATATGTTCAATGATATTGATTGACAGCCCTAATATAAATATAAAAATTTGGGTGCTTACACAGAAAATCTCAGTGTATTTGCTAGATCTTACTCCATATATTGAAATTATGATTGGCTTGCAACCTTGAGGACAGAAAGCACAAAGCCGCTTGCCTGTGCTAGATGAAGCTGTCAGTATCACTATAGGAGCAGGTTTGCAAAAGAACTCCTGTAGGACAGTGTGCCTATGTTAGTCCGACTATGGCAGCGAGTCAACACAAGCAGGTGGGAGCATTTTTTTTTCTCCTTTCTCCTTGCATAGCCATCTGTTTGGTCCTGTAGTCTGCTTTTTTGCCAGGATTGTGCAAAGATCACTATTCATCCCAACGACCGTACAAATTATGAGGTTGTAAACTTATTTCAGAAGCTGCTTACTGTCTAATGTATGAGAATTAGGTGGTGTGTTGCCGTGTTGAGGAGAGACTGACTAAAAGTAGTGGCTTTTCAACAAGCAATTAGTAGAAAAATAGCAAAAACATCACTGTTTTTATGTTACATTTTATGTGCACAGTTTTACAGCCAAGCAAGATAACCAGATGTGCTCTCCTATTTTCATCTCTTATTTATAGACAATATAGACAGTGTTAGAAAGTCTGATTTGTTTTAATGAATCAGTTCATAAAATAACTGATAAAAAAAGACAAATCGATTCTGCATAGATGTCAAGTTTTTTTATTTTATTTTATTAATTTATTTTTTTGTAGATGTCAGGGTTTTATATATAAATATAAATATCTAAAATTAAAAATGAATAAATAGATTTATAAAATAAATAAATTCTGTCTATTAAATAAATTCTTAAAATGTATATTCTTAAAATAAATATATAAATATTTCTTAATTACATTTTGTTTAGATTTGTGTGTGTGTGTGTTTGTTGACACACACACACACACACACACATATATATATATATATATTCTAACTAAACTGTGTGTAGCAGTTAAATATATTTCTAAATATAAATGTCAAATAAATACAATCAAAAATATTTCTTAATTTCGAATTGATGGAATTTTGATATATATTAGTTTCAGTGTGTGTATGTGTGTGTAAAATTATTATAAATATATATATAAATAATTAAAATATCTAGTTTCATCCGTATATAATATATAACTGCTTGATACTTTAATGTCTTCACTTTGACTTTAACTGCAAATTTGTCTCATAATTTAAATCAGCTTCAAATGCTGTTTTTCTCAAATACCTCATTTATTTAACAGATAATAAACTGACATTATTTGCAGAGAACATGCTCTTTGTTGCTATGACAAGCACAACATGGATGCACTGAGCTGAACACAAGTGTGAGCAAGTATTGATACACACACAAGGACACACATCTCGCTTGCTCTCTCCATCTTTCACATTTCCGTCTATTTTCTGTTAAGAGCTTAGCGCTAAAGATGCCCACACACACTAATTTGATTTGTTCATGTATGTGTCCTTCTTAACTAAGAGAGCCCTTAGCTGCAGTTCATGAGTGTTGTGCTCACTTCATTATGTGAAACAGGGGTTTGAAATAGTAGAGAGTGCTTCTATAGCTGAATGCTGGAAAGGGTCAAAAGGGCAGACTATTTCTGCTCAGTTCACTTGCATCATGGGTCGACACATGCATTACACATGCACACAGATGCACGGTATCTGGAGAGATGTATATAATGTAACGTAAACACTTATGACATGATTTTATCAGTGATTAATTGTGGTTTATACAACAGGTATTGCTGCTCGTCTAATGTGATTGGACATGTGGTGTTCCATTGGGACGTTTCACTGAGAGTTTCACTCAATCTGCTTGTCATACCATATGTGAAGCAGAGTCTTGATTTTTACTTGAAACTTGTTTTTGAAAGTCAGAATATCTTAATCAAAAAGTATAATAAATCTGTGTAAAATATTTATTATTTGGGAAATATTTACATTGTATTATTTTGACATACTTTGTATTAATTTGTGTTCTTTTTCTACCCATAATTAGAATACTGAGAGGTGTACAATCTTGAAAGAAAATTGTGGCTTTCAGTAATAATTTTGATTTCAACTCATGATGTCTTTAGAAAGCAAAAAGAATATGTAATATCAAATTTTAAGATTTTTGTTAAAAAAGTTTTTTATTAAATTAATTAATTTATTTAATGCATTTTTAATTTATTTGTATTTATTTTTTGTTTTTTATTTATTTATTTTTTCTGCACATTTTGCAGACACTGGTGTGAAAAATTCCTGCATTACTCAACTTGTTATTGAACTATTGTTTAAAAATTTACAGATATTTCGTACAACACTCTTGCTCATGTGATTCAACAATTTTACATTGATATTTCAGATTTATTTACTATACTATCATAGTATTTATTAATATTTTGAAGTATTTAGTGAATATTTTTTGCCAAGATAACATTTGTAATGTTCTTTCAAGTTTAAGTTTGTAATCTAATATTTTTGTTTAATTTTATTGCAGCTTTACTTTAATTAATGAATTCTTATTAGTTAACAACACTGAATTTTTTATTTAAAAATATATATAATTTTTATAAAATTTTATATAATTATTTAAAAAAAAAAATCTGTTATAAAAGAAGCCAAAGCTGGATGTAATGTTGGAATTCCCACAGTAAAATCTCCAAAATCCCATCATATTTTAAACATGAAGTATGTAGTGATTGGCTAAGGGATAGCTGTCAAAGATGTTGTTTGCGTTTAGCACTGCTAGTCTTTTCTAAGGAAGTTTTCAGTAGAAATTTGTATTTGTAAATTCTGAACAGTACCAACAGCAGTTCCTCTGTCTATCTGCATTAATCACAACTTTTTTTTGACAACTGCTCTTTTCCTAGAGTCAAGAGTCCAACCACTTTACCTAAAATATTTATGGTTTGCCTCCTTTAGAGAAAGTACTCGTGAAACTAACACACATAGACACACACACACACACACTCTCTCTCTTTTCCATCCACTCGTCTAATGCTGGTTTCAGACACCACCTAAAGTGGCCTTGCTGCGCTATGTTTTATTCACAAGGTAGAAATCTCGCCGTACTTTGGCAGCGGGGCAGCGCTCCTAGTGAAGTGTGTGTGGGGGGGACATCACGAATTGGAGGTGACACCTTGTCACATTACGATGTCGTAACACAGTCTGCGAAACGCCTTCCCCTCTGGTTTGCGTTTAGGGAATGGAGTGGATCTGAGGGGGCTGCTCAGGTTTTGTTTCATACCGCGCAGTGACTGAAAGCAAGAGTGAAAAACGTGTGCGGTGGGCAGAATACTTCAAACCCAGCAGCAGCAGACTCTTGTGACGGTGAAGTTAATGGATTAAACGTTTAGCCCTTGACCATGTGGGTCCACCTGTGTGGTTTCAGGCCCACTTCTAGTTTGGCTTCAATAGCAGAAATATTAGCTGTCGGAACAAAGAGGCAACGTTCGGTTGTTTTTCATTTTGCCTTCTGCTTTGGTTTTAATTCATTTACAGATTCATCTGAAATGTTCTTTTGCTTTCAGTCTTTGAATTGAAGTTAATTATCTCTGTAAGCTGACTTTTAACACTACCACCTTATAAAACTATCACGCTGTGTATATTCCTGGTTGAGATTTGGAAAACAGAGTTTTTCTATTCTGTTCTGTTCTATGTATTCCATTCTATTCTACTTAATTCTATTGTTATTTTCTACTTTTGTCTAATTCTGTTCTGCCATGTTCAATTCTGTTCTGATCTGGGATGTGTTTCTCAAAAGCTTTGTAGAGATCATTGGTGGCAATGGTTCTATGATCTACTTAGTCTTATTACGATGCTTTGGGAAACGCAGATCTGGTCAGGTGTATATGATTCTGTTGTGTTCTCTTATAAATTCTATAATGCTTTATAATCTGTACTGTTCTGTTTTCTGCTCTCTTCTATTTTGTTCTGCTGTGTTCAATTCTACACTGTTCTGCTCTATTTTCTACTTTATTCTATTCAGTTCTAGGTCATTGTTTTCAATATATTCTGTTGTACTCTATTCTGATTTTTTTATTGTATTCTGTTCTGTTTCATTATGCATTATTCTATTTTGTTCTTTTCTGCTGTATTTTGTTTTATTTTAATTTCTTCCGTTGTATTCCATTTTTCTCAGTTCTGTGGTATTCAATTCTGTTGTTTTGTTTTACTCTGTTTTATTCTGTTCTGTTTTTCTACTGCATTCTGTTCTACTCAATCCTAATATTATGTTCTGCTCTTTTCTAATTTGTTCTGTTCTGCTCTTCTTGTCAAATTCTGTTTTATTCTTATTCAATTCTATTGAGATTTCTATTCTGTTTTTAATATATTCTACTCTTGTTCTGTTTTTCTGTTTTATTCTGTTTATTTGCAAATGTGGTCTTTTATTTTCTCCTCTGTTTATATTAATTTTTTTCTTTTTCTGCAGTATTGAATTGTTGTTTTGTTTTGTTCTATTCTATCCCATTCTGCTCCATTTTATATATGTCATTATATTCTACTCTACTCAATCCTAATATTCTTTTCTGCTCTTTTCTAATTTGGTCTATTCTGTTCTGCTGTGTCTAATTTTATTTTATTTTGATAATTCAGTTCTATTGTGTTTTCTATTACGGATGTGTATTTCTATTCTATTTTCTATATTCTGTTCTATTTAGTTCCAATTTATGTTCTATTTTACCCTTTTATACTCTATTTTTCTTTTAATATTCTATTCCGTTCTACTCTTTTGTTCTGTTTTTTTATTCTGTTTATTCACTAGTGTGTTAAGATTTTATTTTCTCCTCTGTTATATTTCTTCTGATTTTTTTCCTGTTATATTGTATTCAGTTCTGCTAGATTTTCTGATTTTTTTCCTGCTCTTTATTCTGTTCCATTCTGTTTATTCCATTCTATTCTGTTTTGTTTGCTTTATTCTATTCTGTTCTGTTCTGTTCCTTGATTCTATTCTGTTCACAAACTGTACAAGATAACCAAGTTTACTTCATGAGTTATGAGCTTGACTACATGAGTGTGTTTTCCCCCATGTGCTGTAATATATCAGCATTGTTTCCTATCACACTACATGGTGTCACTTCAAACGCCTGGTGTGAAGTATAATTAGCTAAGATACTATGCTGACACAGGCACCGTCAGAGAGTGTGTGTGTTATATAGTCCTACAGCTCTCACCTGCTCCGCACTGCTGGTGAACACACCGCACGACAGCAATTAATTACGCCTCAGCACTACTGACAGAATCCCTATAGATATATCGGCTATTTCTGTCGCATATTCTTCAGCCCTGTCTCAAGCCATGTTAGCATTTTTTTCTTCTATTGTCCCTATTGATTTCTCTCTCATCTCTACGCTCCCATCTACACCTTGTTCCTACACATGAGGCAGGAGCAAATACCATAAATCAATGGTGCTTAGACCAAATACATATCCCCTATTGGTTCCTTCCATGTACCTTTTTATCTTCCATTAACCTATTGCTTTTTGATTCCAAACCAAAAACACAAACTTTGTAACCGCATAGCAGAAGAGAAACCAAATGTTTTTTATTATACAACTGTACTACTATAAGATCCCTAACTGTCCTATTCCAGAACTACATGAACTATGCTGAGGAAACTCAAGCTGGTTTGTTTTATATTGCCGCATCACAACCTCCTTTACCATCTGACATAGGAAGCAAACATAACCTGTATTTAGTTTGTAGATGGCATGTTTTTGTATTTTAGGCTGAAGAATAGCATAGGTATTCTTTAAAGCAGAACCGAGTGATGTCCGTTAAAGTGAGGTGCTGTATGAGCTGTGGCGTAAAATATTTTTGTCATATTTCACTGTAGCACTTGAAAGCATCTGTGACGGTCACAATTTTTACATGCAGTTATACAGCAAGGTTTATAAGACCATCTTATGAGGGTTGATTGTGCATGAACAAAGCTAATTGTCCAGAAATAATGCTAAACCTTTGTTTTAATGCTATGATAATGTGTAGGTATAACATCCAGATGAGTATGTGCAAGAATAATACCCTACAGTTTGGCCAATAGTTGCTGTCTAAATTCTCAATTTTGATAATGCAACATTCATTGTGCAAGTATATTGATAACTTTTACTAAGCTTTTTTATTTTTTTCAGAATGATATTAATACAAACTGGATAAATGTATATACCTTATAATTGTTATGTATTACTCACATTAAAATCTCTGAAATCCCTTACAGTAACTTGGGGAGACATAAATCAATAATTTCCTCTTGATTCATCACATTATTGGATTCACAGTTATTCCTCCCCATGATACCTGTAGAGTCTCTGCGCGAGATTACGACATTTCGTACGCAGATGCGCAGAGCTTTCTGATCAAAAACATAGCAATGATTAAAACGAAAGATAAAAAAGTGATCCTAATATTAACTGAGCGCATACAATACGTTTGGCTTTAAGCCCCCTGCACTGGCACACTATTAAAATCCCCCATCACACAGGATGCTCGTGAGTTGTGAGAGAGCCGCGCTTACCGGAGAGAATGAGACTCCTTGTTTGAAGCGCATAATATATTCCTTTCCTCTCAACCGCGGGATCGAGCTCCAGACTTGCGGGGTTGTTATAGAGATCTAGATCCAAATGAATTTTAGCTTTATTTGAGCGTGTGAGAGATGTGGAGTCTTTCTCCATAGGGCGGCATTGGAAAAGATGCTGAGCGCACCGCGGACTGAGGACCGGAGAAGCGCGCATCCATCCAGCTGTCTGTGATACTCCCTCCCTCCACAGTCTCCCCGGGGACAGGCAAATTCTGCCTGTCGTTTGCGCGCTCGCTGCAAGCTGATTGGTCGAGCAGAGCTGTCAGTCAGGTCAGGTGAGTGCCCCCCTCATACATATATAAACTGGAAAGGGGGCGGGGTTATTACATCGCTCGCTTTTTACCGTCTTTCTCTTCCCTCTGCATTTTCATACCCCCACTTTCTCTCTATCTTAGCCTCGTCAACTTGATATCTATTTGTAGTTTTCTGCGCTCTGCCCGTGAGGCTAGTACTCTGATAAAGATGCGCTATTTGAATATTCAAATGCTGACGACTGGATCAGTTCTTTTCAAGTGGTTTTGCTCAGATTTTACTTTGAACATTAATTGGTTCAGTATCACAAAAGGGATCACTGAAATTTATTAATGCATTGTTGACAATACACATAGTACCATTCAAAAGTTTGAAGTTGGTAAAATTTTAAAGGGATTGTTAACCCCAAAATGAAAATTCTGTCATTAATAACTCACCCTCATGTTTTTCCAAACCCATAAGACCTTTGTTCATCTTCTGAACACAAATTAAGATATTTTTGATGAAATCCGAGAGCTTTCTGATCTTGTATAGACAGCAACGCAACTGACACGTTCAAGACCCAGAAAGGTAGTAAGGACATCATTAAAATTGTCCATGTGAAATCAGTGGTTGAATCTTAATTTTATGAAGTTACGAGAATACTTTTTGTGTGCAAAGAAAACAAAAATAACAACTTTATTCAACAATTTCTTCTCTTCCGTGTCAGTCTTCGGCGCGCATTCACAAGAGTACCACAATGCATGTGTGATGCTGCTGCTGATGCAAGAGCCGGAGTTTTGACGTAGAACCCGGATACGCTGCACCTTGTTTGCAAGCAGAGGAATGCACGGGCATGTGTCGTGGTACTGTCATGAACGCACATCAAAGACGAGCACGGAAGAGAAGAAATTGTTGAATAAAGTCATTATTTTTGTTTTCTTTACACAGAAAAAACTATTCTCATTGCTTCATAACATTAAGGTTGAATCACTGATGTCACATGGACTATTTTAATGATGTCCTTACTACCTTTCTGGGCCTTGAACGTGTCAGTTGCGTTGCTGTCTATGCAGGGTCAGAAAGCTCTTGGATTTCATCCAAAATATCTTAATTTGTGTTCAGAAGATGAACAAAGGTCTTACGAGTTTGGAACCACATGAGGATGAGTAATTAATGACAGAACTTTCATTTTTGGGTGAACTATCCAAATCCAAACATAGTTTAGTGTTTTTAATAGAAGTCTCATATGCTCACCAAGGCTACATATATTTGATCAAAAATACAGTAAAACAGTAATATCGTGAAAATAATATAACTGTTTTCTATATTAATTTTTTAGAATATAATTTATTCCTGTGATGCAATACATAATTCTAAATGTAGGCTATTTAAAACATTTATTGAGGCATTTTTACCCAGCTCTGCATAATAAGAGCTTTTCTCATTTTTTACATATTTTTCCAGTTTGGCCAACAGCTTTTGTGAGATATAATCGATACTGGAAGTCTTTAGATAAGTCTTTCTTAACACACACTTAATTAGGCTCTTGCATTTACTGCAAAATCCTACTTGGCAAATCAGAATATATTTTCCCAGCATGCCGTATGTAACACTTGAGATAAACACCAACAACATTCAGGCCTGCAGAAGTAATGAAAATCACAAATCAGGCTGAGCGTCAGAGCTGTTGCAGAAGAGGTGTGTGTGTGTGTGTGATGGATGGAGGCTGCGCTAGAGCTGTTTGAAGATTTAACTTTGCATAGGTTCTGACAGGGAGCTTGAAGTGAAGCGTTCATTGAATTTTCTTTCTTTTAATCTGAAATTAGATTTTAAATAAATGAATTTTAAAACAGAAAAGTTGCGTCAAGAGTGGTCTCAGACTTTTGGAACCTCATCGAACTGTTATTAAAAATTAGAGTAAGTAGATAAACTTTATTCAATAAAAGATAACACAAAATGTCCTATCAATGTCTTGTGAGATATCGAAAGGAACAGATTTTGTTCTTAGGTGCCTAGATTTTCAAGACATGGTGTTCAGACTGTCACAAAGAAAGTAGGCAATTTCTCACCAAAGTGCTTGCTCAGCATTTGAGACGTTTTTTGTACGTTTGGCGTACACACTTCAGCCGTGAGAAGTCATCTTATAAGAAGCCTTACAGGGTGTGTTGCATCTGAGAAAGCGCTCTTGCGGAAAGGCAACAAGCAGAAAAGATTACTGTACATGAAATTCCATAAAGCATGGAGTGACAGCCAGTGGCAGAATGGCAGAAAGTTTCAGATGTGGCTGGGATGAGAAGTTTGCAGTATCCTGGAAGACCAGGTTGTGACTCGGTCACAGTCAGGGTCATTGTGAGTTATGATGTGTGGGATCAGGTCAAAACTGATGGAACAAATACTTCAGACACTACAAATGTAACACTTACAGTGACCTGACTTCAAAATAAAAGCTTTGTGGGATCAGCCTGGAAATATTAGGGAACTTTGGATTGCCAGGCCTGAAAAAATCATGAAAATAATTGTAACTTTAAAGAGTCATGAAAAAGGAGTTGTACACTGAAAAAAAAAAAAAAATGATTCAATGAATTTACTAAAAAAAAAAAAATTAAGGTGTTTCAATCAATTTATTTTAGCTACATTTAAATAAATTTACTTGACTAACTTTCAACATTTTTTTTAAATGTAGCTTAAATAAATTGTTTGTAACCACATACCTTAAAAAAATTAAGTATTATTTTTTTAGTGTATTCTTTTGCAGGAAATTGTTTTGTGCCATTTATCATGAATATTATATTTGAAAATGAGCATTGTGTATATAGATTTATAATATCATATGGTTTTGAACAGTGTTATTTTAGTATTATTTATATAATCTTTTAGTATTTATTAATATTTCAAATTAGTTTTTTTTCAGTTTTCATTTTAGTAATTTTGTTATGTACTTTTGCTAGTTTTTCCATTTATATTTATATTTAACTTTAATTTATTTTTATTTCAGTTTTAGTATTTTTATTATCTTAAATAGAGTTATATTTATTAACTCTATTTTATTTCAGTTAGTTGCCAAGACAATATTTCTTGTAGAAGTTTTCTTGTAAATTGTTTGTCTAACAGTGTTTTTTTTTTCCATCTAATATTTATGTTTTATTTTATTTTAGCTTTATTTCAATTAAGAAAAACTGTTTTAATAGTTAGTCAACACTAGTTTTGAAAAATCTTTATTCAGTGACATTAAATGTCATAAAAATTTATGTAAATTTATATTTGGAAATATAATAAAGTTAAAAAAATAAATAAATCAAGATATAAAAGTAACACTATGAGATATAAAATTGCAGAACATAAATTTACTAGATATAAAGTCACATGACACATGAATTTAATGAGAAATAAAGTTGCAATTTTGAGATTTAAAGTGGTTTTTTTTTTTTTTTTTTTTTTGTTTTTTCCGCAGAAACTCTTCTGTAACAAAAACAGCCCAAATTCATAGACGAGTAAATATATGTGACCCTGGACCACAAAACCAGTCTTAAGTAGCACAGGTATATTTGTAGCAATAGCCAACAATACATTGTATTGGTCAAAATTATCGATTTTTTTTTTTTTTTTTTATGCCAGAAATCATTAGGATATTAAGTAAAGGTCATGTTCCATTAAAATATTTTGTAAGTTTCCTACCGTAAATATATCAAAACGTAATTTTTGATTAGTAATATGCATTGCTAAGAACTTCATTTGGACAACGAAAAGCGATTTTCTCGATATTTAGATTTTTTTTGCACCCTCAGATTCCAGATTTTCAAATAATTGCATCTCAGCCAAATATTGTCCTATCCTAACAAACAATACATGTCAATTTCAAAAAATTGACCCTTATGACTGGTTTTGTGGGCCTGGGTCGCATATAACATTCAAGAAGCATTTTCCTTTTCCTACATCTAAAGCTTTAGGCATTGTTCCAAATGAGTACACTAAGTGAATCAAGTGAAATATGATCTAATAATATTGCGCCCTGAAAATCAAGAGTTTTAACATTTCATAGAGTCTTTTCTTGACTTACTCCAGCAGATAAGACCCATCTGGTCTCTGAAAACTGTCCCTAATGCCCCATAATCCACTGAGCTCAGCAGCATCCTCAAATAAACCAGGAACAGTTCTGTCATCAGTATGCAAATGTTGTAGTCGTACCATCTCATATCTGCTCACTCCTTCTGCAGGAGCCCGAAGGACCTTCAGCAGAAGATCATCAAACGGGTCATTGGAATCGAGGGGGACTTCATCAAGTAAGTTTGTCCCAAATTAAGTTATGAATGAGGTAGAAATGACGTTTGATGGCATTGGGTTTTAATGGCAGAAAATGTTTTGTTGCCTGAAAAGTGTTTACTCAGACTAACAGGCCTTTGTAGCACCGCTAGAAGGATCAGTTTGAGCTTATTAAATGCGCCAATTCAGGCTCGGTCCACTTTAAATGCTTGTATCGCACAAATGCACCATTTAGCCGTAAGTGTCATTAAACATTGATGCCTCATCAAACCATTCGCGGCCAAAAGCATTACATCTCAAGGTGATCTTGGGATTCGGTTGAGGAAATCCCAGGCCTGATCACTTCTTGAGTTTGATTTCGAGATGATTCATATGAAGAGGAAGTTCATTTTGTTCTGTGATGGCTGATGAAGAAAAACTACCATTAAAAATCTGAAATTTGCTTCACGCTCTCGCTCTAAAGCGCTCACAGCACCGCCTGCAATGGATATGAGCTATTGCTGTGTCAGAAATTCATCTTAAATATAAAACAAAGACTGCAGCAGCTGTGCGAACATTAATTATTGATCTTAGATTTAGAGAGCGGGCCAAGAGCCAAATGCAGGATTGGTGAATACACGTAGCTGGTCAACTGTAACATAAACAGCGAGAAATGAAAAATAGCCTGATGTTTTCTTGCATTAAAAAGTGAGCCAGAATCCATTACTGTGTTAACGCAGAATTTTTTTCTATTATCAGAACGCTGAGATATAAAAAACGTTATGTAAGAGTTCTAGATGGACATCTGTGGATCGAGGGGGACCATCACGGACACAGTTTCGACAGCAACACATTTGGACCGGTAATCAATTCATTGGTGCTTACTAAGGACAAAATCTCACTGACATACATTGAGACTTAGGAATTAACTAACAAACACTTTAGCAACTTTAGCATAGCAACACCGTAGCAACAACCAACAGCACTCTAGAATCATGCCGCAAGTTTTGCAGAACTCATATTCTCTTCAATTGTTTTTTTTTTTTTAAATGCAACCGTTAAAATGTATTCCAAAACATTTCAGTATTTTAAACATTTTGAACACAATGGATGATTTGATTTTGTAGGTTTTGCTGTTTTTTTAGTTATGGGCATTTAGAGAATTTTGTAAATTGACATAAAAAAAATTAAATATAAGCTTAAAATATTAGCCTACTACTTTAAATGTATAGTTTTTTATTCATGTTATATTACCAATAAGACTTGCAAAAGAACATTGGAATTGCACATAACATTTATATTATCAAATATGAATAAAATTATAAATGTAATTAATGTTTTATATACACATAGCCTACCATTCAAAAAGTGTACATGATTTCAGTAAGGATGCACTAAATTGAACAAAAGTGATGGTAAAGACATTTATAATGTTACAGGATTTTTATTTATTTTTTATTTTTTTGGTTAATCAAAGAATCCAGGAAAAAAAATGTCACAGTTAAATAAATACTGCGTTTTTTGTTTGTTTGTTTTGTTTTGCTTTTTAACTTTTTTACTACTTTTTATATTATTAATCAAATAATTCTGAAAGAAAAAAGTGTCACTGTTTACACAAAATTATGAAGCAGGATCATATGATACTCAAGACTGGAGTAATGGCTGCTGAAAATTCAGCATTATCATCACAGAAATAAATTACATTTTAAAGTTTATTCAAATAGAAAGCAGGTGTTTTAAATTGGAATAATATTTCACAGATTTTTGCTGTTTTCAATCAAAATAAATGCAGCTTTTACGAGCTTCTTTCAAAAACATCAAAAATCTCACTGACCGTAAATAACATACATTAAAAATTATTTTTAAAAATTAGATTTAATTGTTGACTATAGCAGGTAAAGATGCAAAATAAAAATCAATTTGGTATTTATATTCAATTTCAAAATAAAACTAGTCAACTACAGTACAAAACGTATCCACCAGTCATTTTCTCAGGCATGTCACTAGATGGTACACATTTGTCTGATCCCACAGGTGACCGACTTGTTTCGACTTGCCACAAATAAACTTGTTTCTAAAAAATTCAACAAACACCGACAAAAATTTGCCACTTTCTGGGGACTTTGTTAACAGCCTTGATGTGCTCAAATGCCCCTGCCTGTAATGTATAGAGATTGAGGTATTATTGGTTCTTTGAAGAAGCTTCTTTGCTGCACGTCTCCTCAGATACATTATTAAACACAGCAGTGATTCTCTCTCCCATCTCAACTCCGACTGTGACACGACTCACTACAATCATTCGCAATACGTCAAGATCTGTTGCTCAGATTCGTCCTTGAAATGTTTTTAAATGTTGGGATTTGCTTACTTGGACTGAGAAAGAAAAGCAAATCATCCTGTCCGTTTAGTCACTGACTCAGCGCGATTCTGTCGCGTTCCTTCAGTTTTGATGGTTTTGCACCGGCTGAGGTTTTCAACTGTTTGTCCTCAGGCAGATTTTTAATGATGTTTCTTGTCAGAAAGCAAACGAATATGTTTCTCACTGAACCATATGCTTCCTTGGTCTCTTTTATTATTGTTTCACATCCATTACCCAAAACGCTTTTGGTGTTCCCCAGAGACCAGGCCGGAAAACGCAAGAGAGGGGTGTGAGATATATTTGGCGAAAAACCATCAGGTCATATATCACTAAGCAAATATTCTCGCTGGATGTTTCAGGCAATTGCTTTCACTTTTGTCAGTTCAGACTGCGCCGTTACCTTGACTTGATGTATTATGCAGCAAGATGTGTGTGTTTACGTGTGTGTATGGAGGGGGAAAAAACATCTTTTTGCTTAATGTCCTTTTCGAGGCAACATTTAAATCTTTCTGAGAATTTAGATTGATATTTAATGCTGCAAAGGCTTCTAATGTTGTTGTTCGAAATATTTGGATTCTGAAATAATAACAAGACTCCGACATTTCATAAAGCGCTGATTGAAAGTCAGGTCACCATATCCTGACTGTCTGAGACCGTGTTTATTTTGCCCACAAAACACTGCAAAATGTCACACGGATTCGACTCAGACTTCCAATTTGTGGGCTTATGAAAATTCTGTCATCACTTAACTCATTTAGTTCAGAACCTCTTCCGAACATCATTGTTACAAACCTGTAGGACAAACAAAATTTCATTTTTGGACCCCATTGACTTTCATTGTATGGACAAAACCACCTTTTGGTCAAAGTCTTCTTTTTTTTCCACAGAAGGAAAAAAAAAGCCATACAGTTTTGGAATGACATTTTGGGGTGAACTATTTCCCTTAAAGTGTCTTAAAGACTGGACCAGGGTTATTATTTTTAACTAAAAAAATCATTACTTGAAATAAATGTGTGTGTGTGTGTATGTATGTATATACAGGTGCATCTCAATGAATTAGAATGTCGTGGAAAAGTTCATTTATTTCACTAACTCAACTCAAATTGTGAAAACTTGTGTATTAAATAAATTCAATGCACACAGTCTGAAGTAGTTTAAGTCTTTGGTTCTTTTAATTGTGATGATTTTAGCTCACATTTAACAAAACCCACCAATTCACTATCTCAACAAATTAGAATATGGTGACATGCCAATCAGCTAATCAACTCAAAACACCTGCAAAGGTTTCCTGAACCTTCAAAATGGTTACACAATAGCCTATACAATCATGGGGAAGACTGCTGATCTGACAGTTGTCCAGAAGACAATCACTGACACCCTCCACAAAGAGGGTAAGTCACAGAAGGTCATTACTGAATGGTTGGCTGTTCACAGAGTGCTGTATGAAAGCATATTAAGTGAAAAGTTGACTGGAAGGAAGAAATGGGGTAGGAAAAGGTGCACGAGCAACAGGGATGACCACAAGCTTGAGAATACTGTCAAACAAAGCTGATTCAAACACTTGGGAGAGCTTCACAAGGAGTGGACTGAAGCTGAAGTCAGTGATCAAGAGTCACCACGCTCAGACGTCTTCAGGAAAAGGGCTACCAAGCCACTTCTGAAACAGAAACAATGTCAGAAGCATCTTACCTGGGCTAAGGAGAAAAAAACTGGACTGTTGCTCAGTGGTCCAAAGTCCTCTTTTCAGATAAAAGTAAATTTTGCATTTCATTTGGAAATCAAGGTCCCAGAGTCTGGAGGAAGACTGGAGAGGCACAGAATCCAAGCTGCTTGAAGCCCAGTGTGAAGTTTCCACAGTCAGTGATGGATTGGGCTGCCATTTCATCTGCTGGTGTTGGTCCATTGTGTTTTCTGAAGTCCACAGTCAACGCAGCCATCTACCAGGACATTTTAGAGCACTTCATGCTTCCTTCTGCTGACAAGCTTTATGGAGATGCTGATTTCATTTTCCAGCAGGACTTGGCACCTGCCCACTCTGCCAAAAACACCAAAAGTTGGTTAAATGACCATGGTGTTGGTGTGCTTGACTGGCCAGCAAACTCACCAGACCTGAACCCCATAGAGAATCTATGGGGTATTGTCAAGAAGAAAATGAGAGACACCAGACCCAAAAATGCAGATGAGCTGAAGGCCACTGTCAAAGAAACCTGGGCTTCCATACCACCTCAGCAGTGCCACAAACTGATCACCTCCATGCCACGCTGAATTGAGGCAGTAATTAAAGCAAAAGGAGCCCCTATCAAGTATTGAGTACATATACAGTAAATGAACATACTTTCCAGAAGGCCAACAATTCACTAAAAATGTATTTTTTTTATTGGTCTCATGAAGTATTCTAATTTGTTGAGATAGTGAATTGGTGGGTTTGTGTTAAATGTGAGCCAAAATTATCACAATTAAAAGAACCAAAGACTTAAACTACTTCAGTCTGTGTGCATTGAATTTATTTAATACACGAGTTTCACAATTTGAGTTGAATTACTGAAATAAATGAACTTTTCCATGACATTCTAATTCACAGAGATGCACCTGTATGTATATATATATATATATATATATATATATATATGTATATGTATATATGTATATATGTATATATATATATATATGTATATATGTATATATATATATATATATATGTATATATGTATATATATATATATATATTAGTGGTGTCAACGTTAACGCGTTAACGCATGCGATTAATCTAAAATTTTTAACGCGTTAATATTTTTTTAACGCAAATTAATCATGCGATAAGGTTTGACCCAAACTTCTTCCCGTCATCGCAGCGCGGAAGGTTATCTATCAGTGTGTGATGAGGCTACAGTGAACCAGTGTTGCCAGGGTAACGGCACAAGTGGGCTATTTTGAAAATACAGTCGCGGGAAAAAATTACAGAGCTGCCGGTTGCGGTTTTTTGGGCTACTTTTATACTGTACCGCGGCCGCCCAAAGTGTATATAGACAAATAAAAATTAAAATAGATCCTTTTACTAATGTGTATTATAGTTGGAATGTATCCCTGGCAACTTAAGAACGGAGAGGCGGCTGTAAACATCACAAACAACGTGAGTTTCAGCCAGAGCACATGTTAAGGCTTTTACACAGCAGAAATAAACATGACAACAGCCACTATAGATTATATAAGATAATAAACACACGATTACGATAGGATATGGTTTGTATGTGATTTTCTTGAGATGAATGTGTAGATCTATGCTAATTTGTGCAGCGAATATAAAAGGCTATAAATAACATATTTTAACAACAATAAACGACTAAATTCTACATGTGATCGCAAAAGGAAGTTATTACAAACACTCGATGGTGGTCTGAAGTGAGTTCTGAGTAAAAGTGTACTATTAATCTCATAAATTGTCTTATGTAGCATGATGCTAATATTAGCTCTAATGCACCTGCAGAACAGGTCCAATCCTTCTTCTTAATGCATTTTGTCATAATACTTCAAGTAAGGTTGCAAGAAAATGTTGTTGTAGTATTTATTTAGAAATACTTTTGATAATAGTTGGGTAAATGTATACTGGGATTGAAGTGATGTGGCTTGGTAAACGTTTTATTACCAGTATAAAGACTGATAATGGCTGAATAAAAACAGAAGAATAATGATAAAAGAATAATAAGGATTATGTCTCATACCTGGCGGAGGTGTAAAAGTTTCTGTTTCCTTAAAACAGCATGCATGTCATGCATTTCTTTTTTTCAACACATTTACAGGTAAATCCTAGTATTTTAAATTTGCGATTAATCATGATTAATCACAGTCCATGACTGTGATTAACGCGATTAAATTTTTTAATCGATTGACAGCACTAATATATATATAGCTGAAATAAATTTATATATATATATATATATATATATATATATATATATATATATACATACACATAAGTAATAATTTTTTTAAAAATTGTTTTAGTTAAAAATAATAACCCTGGTCCAGTCTTTAAGACTATATAATATAATATAATATAATATATATATATATATATATATATATATATATATATATATATATATATATACACACACACACGACATACATACATAAAAATGACATATACTAAAATAAAATAAAAATAACATTATTTAATGTTATTTAATAAATAAATAACATTTTTAAAATTATAATTAAAACAGAATAAAATACAAATTCAAAATAAAATCTAATTCAAAATATTAACAAAAACTATTATTTTTATTTATTTTATTTATTTTTACATTTAGCAGACGCTTTTATCCAAAGCGACTTACAGTGCATTCAGGCTACACATTTTTTATCAGTATGTTTTATTAGTATTATCAGTATTATAGTGTATCAGTGATATTAATGGACCCAGTAAGGTTCTTCTCAGAGCTTCTCTATAGTATTTCAGACTCATACTGTGGTCTTGTCATGCTGTTAAACCCAAAAATTTGTGAAGTCTATATCTTCCTCTGCAAGTGAGTACATTATCACCCCTTCAAGCCCCTCCAAACCCCGCAGATATTTACAGAACCCTCCAAATCAGGGTTTTTGTGAGCTTGTTGGATTCCCTCTCATGTCCTTCTGGCAATAAAAAGCAATGAGGTCCTTTTCTCTTCTAGCTTGAGATATATTGCTTTGTATTCACTAAATGAGAAAAGCATGTAATTCTTGTTTTAGTTGCTCTTTGTTAAACGACAGTCTATCAAAAGCTACTTTCTCCTTAAGAAATAGACTGTTTTGTTTGACTTGATGATTCTGATCTCCACAGGTTTCTCTCGGTCTTGTTCATGGTCGGACGTCTCACATCATCTGGCCGCCCAGTCGGTGGCAGCGGATCGAGCCGTCTGTCCCTCCAGAACGAAGACCGCTGTTAAACTGGGATGGAGCAACAGAGGACGGTTATGATGACTGAAATGACCAACCATTTTAACCCTCATGTACAGTAAATGTAAATCATGTATTATGGACTATAGAAATGTTCTTGGTGAAACCTTGTGGGCCAAATTAGAGCCCAAGAAAGACTTTCTGGTTTTTAGCCACAGTTAAGGCGATTATTGTCAGTTGTACATATTCTTGACCATTTTGTCAGGTCGATGTCAATCCAGTGGTCAGATGACTCTGCTCTATTATAATCTTTTTAGTTTTTATTAATAAATCACATAGTCATTTTTAAAGGTCAATGGTGTGTCTATATACTGTATGTATATAATAATTTATGTAAATTGAAAATCTCCTATAAAAATCACACACACACACACACACACACACACACAGAGAGTGAGGTTTATATAACACCTAATTTTACTTATTAAACAAAAATTGCTATAACCCATCTTAGAGAACCAGTTGCTTTTAATATAAATATGTATTATAGAAAATTAAGTAAATTATAATAGTTGCATTGCGTTAACATTACAAAAAGTAGCTTATCTACAAGAACATCATGCCATAAACACTACATTTTAAACTGCTTTGCTCCTGTGGTAGAAAAATACCCTTTTTTGTTTTGTTCATTCTTTTATATATGAAGAGTTCATTTGCAAAAACCGATAACTCCATTTTTTTTTTTTTTTTTTTTTTTCAGAAATCACTTTTTTTTTTTTATTGCGCATTCCAGGTAATATCAATCAAACTGCAGTTGGATTGTTTTGACTTACAGAAACAAATACAGGTAATGTACAAAATTAAAGTTAATTGAAAGTATGTTTTTTACATATTAAAAGTTTGTTTTATAGCAAAAGCAGATAACTCCACATTTCATGTTTTAGAGTTAAAAAAAAAAAAAAATTTAATCTTTGTAATCTCCTCAGATGACAATGTAGATGCCTGACAAATGTTGTTGTTGTTGTGATCATGGCCTGTATGGATGTGATTACACGCAATACACTGAGCTTTTCCCTCACCATTGTAATGCGCTGCTTTTGCAAGGTTCTATGAAAACCTTTCAGCTTTTATTTTCCTTTTACGCCCTGAAGAAGATATCACAGTTTCATCAAGTTCGTCGAAATGATCCATCCTCGATCACTTTTAGATCACATCTTCTGTTCAAAAACAACAAGGGCGCTTATCGGCTTCTGCAGTAAAACGTGAATTCGCGATGTCTTGACAGTGGACAATACCGGCTTTTTTGACAAAACGTGTTTAGGGATCAGATAGGGCTATATGTGGAGAATAATGCACGGCAATCAGCTCATTTTTTTTTTTTTTAAAGTGGCGTTTATCGGTTTTTGCAAATGAACTCTTCATATGTTTAATAAAACATGCATGTTTTATAATATATTATTTATCCAAATACATATTTATATTAAAGTTTACTTTTTAATTGATTCTCCAAAGGCTAATAAAAATTTGCTCATGTGACTTATAGGAATAGTTTATTCAAAAATGTTCTCACTCAAGCCAAGATTTAGAGCTGATTTAGAGAAATTACAACACATCATGTGTTCACCAGTGGATCCTCTGCATTGAATGGGTGCCATCAGAATGAGAGTCCAAAAAGCTGATAAATACATAACAATAAACTGCAAATAATCCACACAAAAAATGATGCATATTTGTAATATGTCACAAATATGTCCTCAATCCATAATATTGCTTTCTCCAGCAAAAAAGTCGTCTCGTCTGAATCAAGAGAGAAAAATCCACATCAAGCACAGAAGCAATAGTTTAAAGTTAAAATTATAATGATGGATTATTTATTACAAATACACAGCTTTTTACTTCACAAGATTTTAGTTGATGGACTGGAGTTGTGGATTATTGTGATGTTTTTATCAGCTGTTTGGACTCTCATTCTGACGGCACCCATTCACTACAGAGGATTCATTGGTGATCAAGTGATATAATGCTAAATCTGTTCCGATGAAGAAACAAACTCAGCTACATCTTGGATGGCCTGAAGGTGGGTAAATTTTCAATAAATATTTATTTTGCGGTGTACTGTTATTTTAAACTCACACAAACTCATTCTTGAATGGGCCAGTCTTTATATGGCAGATATTTACAACTTCCATTTAATGCCAATACATTCAAGTCAAATTAAGCTTTTGATTATGTTCTTCTCAATGTCATATCTGGCACATCCACCTGTTCGTTGCTGTGGATGAAGCATTTTCATATGCACAAATCCAATGTGAAAGCACAAATGGCTGCAATTTTATATTGATCTCATGTTGCCTGAGATAGATTTCCGCTTAAATGCTATAGCTATGAATTTTCCGATTGCTCTAAGACAGGCTTCCTCGAGGGGGTCGAACATCATGCAAGACTAAACTCAATAGGATTTAATGTGAGTGGCCACAGGTCAATACGGATATTCGTACAAGGCTGTGATGAGTTCAATGGCTGTCAAACGTAAATCAACACAGACAGCCCTATAGGGCTAAAGTACGCCGGGTAATAGGCACAAATCTTAGGATACTGGAGATAATGGAGCCGCAGCCAAGCGGGGCCTGAAGATCTTTGATTTGAAACGGTGTGTGGGTGTGTACAACAGTGTTTTTCAAGTCTGACACTCTGCATTTGCTTCCCATTCGGAGTAAATAAGATGTCTTGCATTTGTGACGAAGCATGATTTTGATATCAAGCTTTTAATCTTCTCTAGAAGGACACAGGGAACGAGCATTTCATAGCAGCCTATTTCAGTTCCCACAAAGCTCTTCAGAGGGGAAGCAATTTCTCATTGAACATGACAACCACATTACATACCCACAAGAGGAAATTGAAGCCCCAAATTGAATTTACCTTACAGAATCACAGAGATGTATGCTTTGGATGTTGATGTAAATGCAAGCTGAATTGTGTATCTTTTGCATGAAGCTGTTTTGTACTGAAGATACTTGTATGTGGTTCATCATGTGTTTTTTTATGTTTAAATGGGATTATGTTGCATTCCACTCAACTCAGAAGAGAAGAAACTGTTGAATAAAGTCGTTATTTTTGTTTACTTTGCACACAAAAAGTATCCTCGTAGCTTCATAAAATTACGGTTGAACCACTGATGTCACATGGACTTTTTTAACGATATCCTTACTACCTTTCTGGGCCTTGAACATGGTAGTTGCGTTGCTGTCTATGGAGGGTCAGAAAGCTCTAAGATTTCATCAAAAATATCTTAATTTGTGTTCCAAAGACGAACGAATGCCTTGCTGATTTGGAACGACATGAGGGTGAGTAATTAATGACCGAATTTTCATTTTTGGGTTAACTATCCCTTTAAATCTAAAGAAAAATGAAGATTAAAAATTATTTGTTTTCTTAAAAATTAAAGTGGATGGGGACTTGGACAGCAGTAGTCCCTATTCACTTTCACTTTAAAATATATATAGTGTTCCACAGAAGAATTTGAATCATACAGGTGTAGTGGTATCAGATATTAGATAGCCTAACACGGGGCACCACTAAATGCGGTGATTTTAGATTTAAGTAGCACCACCAGTGTAATGGCTTTGGGCTTAAATATTAATATTTAGTCTTGGTCATACTATTTTACGGGGCACCAGCCAAGGAATTGCACCTTGACAATAAAGAACAATCATGGAAGACTGTTGAATAAATAAGAATTACAATTAAATTATAGGAAGTTGTAGTCTGACCAATCTGAAGGATTTGTGAGATATCGTTAACTTGTAGAGCCTTTTTACTGTATTTTCAACACAAGGAAGACACAAGTGTAATAAAAAGGTTTTTTTTTTTTTTTTATTAACAAAAGGCTAGACAAGAGTAACTAACAACTACTAAATGAATACAATGAATAGATAAAGTGCAAAAGACGGATAAATGGAAGTGTCTGAGTTGGATGTTACTATGGATGTTATCTTATGGAAAGATAAACTGAAGTTTCCTGGAAGTAATAAGGTATTCTAGGTTCACCTTATTCTAGTTTCAACAAATAAGTCGAGGGATTATTTGTTGTTAACTGATATCAGTTATATAGAATCTAATGCAAATTAGATAATCATAAACTGACAATACACTAATGCCAACAGTCTCTGGAAAGAGGTTTGGAAAGAGTGATATTTACGTTCCGCCTGGTCATGTGCTGAGTCTGAGCGGTGACGTCTTCCACTTGTTGACCTGGGCCACGTTGCTGTGGGAAGGGAGGAGTTGGATCCGTTTCACAGTCTTGAACACAAAGCACTGGTGAACGATGAACTCCTGAGCACCGAGAAGGTTCTTTGGTCTGGAACACGCAAACCGGAGCCTTGAAGGTGAAGGTTCTGAAGTCTGTACAGAAGATCCGGACTAACTGGAACACGCAGGAGGGAGGATCACTGACGTTGACTTTCGGAAGTCATTGCAGAAGATCCTGGCAGTTTGGAACTCGCAAACGGAGGATCGCTGAAGAGAAGCTTCTGAAGTCATCACAGAAGATGGGGGGCACTAAGCTTGTGGTCGTTGTTGCTGTGGCAGTTTCCGAACTCCCCAAACTCGCTTCTTGCAGAACTTCCTTGTTTCTCCTTGGAACAACTTAGCAGTCTAACTTAGCAACAACATCTTAGCACGCAGCATAACTTAGCAGACGGTTGACCACACCGCTTAGTACACTTCTTTGTCTTGGAGAGAACCTTTTATTCCTTCCCTGAGAAGGCGGGGTTTGCAATTTGGCACCTTTCAGATCCAGCATCCTGATTGGGTGATGCTGTCAGAGATGGGCACAGAATGACCTCTCTGATATGAGGTCTATTTGCATAGCTTAAAGTCCACATACAGAACAATGTCTTTAAACTCTCTTATATATATAATTCACTTTCCAAACCAATTCCAGAATAACCTACACATTGTGCTGAAACCTACACATTGTGCTGACCAAACACCAATGGGTAATGCGGAGCATTGACCCCTGCATTCATATATACACATTAATAGGTAATGTTGCACACCTTATTGTATCACACACAGCACTCATTAAGTATATTAAGTTCTGTAAATGGACATGAGGAAGGTTTAGGCAATTTTGTGTCCATTTTGTGTGAATGCATGTGAAGATGCATTTTTCCTTTTGAGGCTTTGGCCACATGGCAAAATGTGAGGGGAATTTATGTTCATTCACACTTTGATAAGAGTAAGGGAGAACAAAGCAGTTCCTGGGTGGGGGTTACAGTATGATAATGTTAACCCCCCTCTCCACAAGGTAAAACCGGTTTGTTCAGTCTGAGGTAGTGAGTGATCGTTCACACTTAGGTCTCAAGAATGAAGAACTGTGGTCAGTGAAAGACCACATGGTGATTGGATCAATCTTGACCCATGAAATGCTGACATCCTTATCCTTCCACAAATGATAACTTTGAGGGAGACTAAGGCAGTTCTTGCCTGGGGTTTACTGGATTTTACCTCCCCTGGATTTTAAGAGGTAGTGTTATGTTAAAACAAAAGCATCCTTTGTTGTCAACACACCTGATCTCATCAGAACATAACTTTCCACATGTTGTGTGGAAAGGAGTCTCGCCCGTTGTTCACTACACAGGTTTGGAATGACATGAGGGCGACTAAATAAAGATTTTTATTTTGGGGTGAACTGTCCCTTTAAATTCCCATTTCGTAGATATTGAATTTTGTCATGCCATATGTTCAGGTTAGAATGCCAAATTGGTTTTATTATATGTGTGTCACCAAAACATCCTCAAAAATAGACAAAGCCACAAAGCTCAGTTATATGTGAGGACACAGTACTACAGGGAATAATTTTAATATTTACTGTGCAGCTGTGCTTGGCACAGGAATATAAAGGACTCTTTACCTTAGGTTCAAATATTCATATTCAAAGTCAACGCATAAAGTTGTGCCAGATTGAAGGAACAAATTATGCAAAGGCCAGATAAGGACAATCTTTTCTCAGCCCTCAGTGTCACCGTATTATGTAATTTTAAAATGATAACAGTTCTTAAAAACAGGTAAGACTGTTGAAAACAGTTGTGTTGCTTAATAGTTTTGTGGAAATTGTGATATTACAATTAAATAATAATAATAATAATAATAATAATAATAATAATAATAAGTAGGGATGCACCGATGTATCGGCCGGTTTTTGATTAATTTAAAGCCATCGGCATATTGGAAATTGCATGAAACGGGCCGATACCGATGGTTTATTAATTAACTGCCTGGAGACAATGAGTTGCATGTCTGTTGCAAAATCCAAGGGTTTTCTCTAGGCAGGATAAGTTAATACTTGCCAAAACAAAATAAAATCTGAACAAAATATATGTGTGAAATGAGCACGCTCAGCTGTAAATTCATCATAGGTCGCAATGACGATTCACCATTATGCGTTAGTATGCGTCTGTGAACGGACAAAACAGAATAAAATAGGCTACATAAAAAGGAAATAGGCCTACACACGAAATATATTTTGTTTCATTATCAGATTTATACGTAACATCAACCTTCACACAGGGTATATCAGTAATAATAATAATAATAATAATAATATGATGTGCGATTTGACATTAATCGAGTATATTGAGGAAAAAAAAAAAAAAAAAAAAAAAAAAACCCAAACAAAAGACAGAGTGCAGGCATACATTAGGTAAAGAAGTCTAGTAGGTTAGACTAGAGCACGTGCGAGTGCGTTCTTTCACTGCATGATTCAGTATTAAAATGCATGAAGAATGATCAGAAAATTCAAGATATGGGGGCAGAAAATGTATACAGTATATTTATCATTTCATATACTTAATATCACAGGAAGATCGAGCGCCTTTTTTTGCTCCAAAAATCATCATGATTACAAATGTGATTTTATAACAGTTCAATAAACAAGAAGTTAATATTAAGAGACTTACGTTTTAGACCCCATATTGTCACAGATATGCAGGCGAGGAGACACAGAGGTAAGTGAAACACAGGATGGTTTTTTGATAGGATGAATGCAGATCGTGAGGAGAGAATGGCAGGTGAGAATCTTGGAAATAGTAACAGTTCAATGGGTCTTAGCTGTTGACTGATGTGAGTCTCTTTGCAGGATCAATGGAGTGCAGGAACCAGGAACAGGGGATTCTTAGACGGAGTATCGCAGGAGGATCATTGGAGAGCTGAAATGTAAGTAAACAGGTAAGTGCACAAAGGGTCTAGGAACTGTTCGGGGTTGTGAACGGTAGACCAGACGATGAGAGTCCGAGTGGAGCATGTATTTAAAACATGGGGGGTGGGGGTTAGGTTGGCAGGGCTCTCCTGGGCTCGACTCGGGAACTGGAGCCTCTCCTGGGCTCGACTCGGGAACTGGAGCCCCTCCTGGGCTCGACTCGGGAACTGGAGCCTCTCCTGGGCTCGACTGGGGAACGGGAGGGCGCTGCCAAGGAGCGGGCTCTGGAAGCATGGACACTTGGGGGCGCTCTGGAAGCGCGGAGACAGGAAGGCGCCTTCGTGGCGCAGGGACTGGAGGGCGCTCTGGAAGTGCGGACACTTGGGGGCACTCTGGAAGCGTGTAGATAGGGAGGTGCCTTTGTGGCGCAGGCACTGGGGGACGGTCTGGAAGCACAGAGATTTGGGGGCGCTCTGGAAGTGCGGACACTTGAGGGCGCTCTGGAAGCGTGGAGATCTGGGGGCGCTCTGGAAGCACGGACACTTGGGGCCGCTCAGGCAGCACGGACACTTGGGGGCTGAGAATGAGGGTGGAGCTTTGGAGAATACAGGGGGATTTGGGGTCGGGCAGGCGGTCCGAGCCGTTGGCGCGGTATGTGGGGGTTCTGGGCGTGAGGTGAGCTGGCGCGATGCGGCGTGCCTCTGGGTGGGCTGGACGACGAGGCTTGGGAATTCTTAACTTCATGAATTTCTAAGTCAGAACCATTCAAAAGAGCACGAGATTAATCAGTTCGATCAGGGGAAAATCTGAGACAGGAAGATTGCAACGGATTATCTCATCGTCCAGCCCCAGCAGAAAGCACGCACCAAGAGCGGCATCATGCCAGCTCAGCTAGTGAACTAGCTTACAGAAATCCTCCACATACCGCTCCAACCCTCGACCAGCCTGCCGCAAACCCCACAGCCTATCCTCAGCCGTCATCATGTTTGGTCCGGTCTTCTGTCACAGATATGCAGGCGAGGAGACACAGAGGTAAGTGAAACACAGGATGGTTTATTGACAGGATGAATGCAGATCATGAGGAAAGAATGGCAGGTGAGAATCTTGGAAACAGTAACAGTTCAATGGGTCTTAGCTGTTGACTGATATGAGTCTCTTTGCAGGATCAATGGAGTCCAGGAACAGGGGATTCTTAGACGGAGGATTGCAGGAGGATCGTTGGAGAGCTGAAATGTAAGTAAACAGGTAAGTGCACAAAGGGCCTAGGAACTGTTCGGGTTGTGAACGGTAGACCGGACGATGAGAGTCTGCGTGAAGCATGTATTTAAAGGAGAGATGATAATTGGCTGCAGGTGCGGGTGATCAGAATCCAGGTGGTTGTGATCTTGACTGATGACAGTAATGACTAAGACTCTGACACATATTGCCTGTTTTTCCTCTATTTCACCAGCAAAAATAACTCCAAACAGCCACAGCACTGTTTTGCGTCTCTGAGCAACATGACGGTGTTTCTTTCCTGAATGAATCAATCGTTTTAATGATTTGGTTCAATCGCAATGACTCACTCATTAACCGTGACTTGATGCCACCTACTGGCTGTTTTAATTTCACATTTAAAGGTTTTTTATATATATATATATATATATATATATATATATATATATATATATATATATATATATATATATATATAATTTCAAATATCAGTAGGGTGAAGTCAGCTAAAATGGGCCATGTTTTGGTAAATGACTTATAATACCATCAAATAAGCTATGCATGAGATCTAATGATATTCTTATAAAATTAGCATGGGTCTCTTAAATATAATTATATTTTTTAAATGTGAAAAAGTATAATGGTTTTTAAATTATGAGAGTTAGAGTATCATCAGGTACCTTCTTGAGCCACGGCACAACATTCAGGTAAAATGGGCCAGCTTTTCAGTTAATATGGGCCAATATAAAAAGAGAACAACACAGGTAATTTCAGCTTAAATCATTTTATTTTTAACAGTAAATTGACACTATTGCCTTTAGTGTGCCATAGCAACACCATGAATTTATTTCATTAAATAGAAAATTGAATGAATATTTAATTAAACAATGCAATTAAAAATGAACTGATAATGTTGTATAGGTGTGTGTTTCTGTGCATTGGTGTCTTTTGTGTGTATGCTTGTATTTTTTTTAAGACTGTTAAGCTTTTGTATGGATACATATCTAGGCCTATAAACCTATTTTCACCCTCAATTTCTGTGTAAAAGTGTGTGTGTGTATGCAGCCCATTTTACTGACATCTTCCTTTCTTTCCCTTTCTCTTCTCGTCTCTCTGTTTCCTTTGTTTGCTTGTCCTCCTGCCATAATGTCTGCAATGCAATTTTTTTTTTAAAGACTGTTAAGATTTTGTATGGATACATATCTAGGCCTATAAACCAATTTTCACCCTCAATTTTCACCCTAAAAGTGTGTGTGTATGTGTGTGTGTGTGTGTGTGTGTGTATGCAGCTCATTTTAGCTGAAAATTGTGGCCCATTTTAGCTTAACCAGTCATTTCTAGCTAAAATGACCTTTTTCACAAAAATTTAAGCTTCTTTTATTAATTAAACCTTTTTATTTCAAAGAGCATGTCAAAACATTGTTCATAAGCCTTTGCTTTGTTGGTAAGCTTACTTATAAATTGCTTTAGTACCCTTATTAGTGATTAATTAAATTTACTATGTCAGGCTCAATTTCCTTACAATTTCTCTGATTTTCTGTAAAAATTTAAACAGATACGATGCTACAACCTTATTTGGCCCATTTTACCTGATAGCCCATTTTAGCCCAGTTTGACTTCACCCTATTAAACATTTTATGTATCAAAACATTATTTATTCATTTGTAACTGAAGGTTAAAGCATTCCATGTCCCTCAAAGCTGCATTAAACAGTGGGTGAATATATCTATTCCACTTCAGATGCAGCTTCTGTGTTTCCTCTGGACTGCAAAGATGAATTTTGTTGATACTGATTTCATTTGTTTGGTAACAGCCCAAATGTCTTATTATACTAATTGACTGAATAAATGTAAGAATTTGACTCAAAAGGTGATGCACACTTTTAGAAAAAATGGCTTTATAAAGGTAAAAATCAATTTAAACTTAATTAATGTAAGTTAAATTAAAATTTCTATCACTGCTGTGAATTGACCACCACACAGAATATGAAAAATATCAAAAATTTTAGGAGTCAGCTGTCCACGGTAGTCCTTAACATATCAGCACAATAACACTCAGCAAAATATCGTCTAATTACAGTTATCAAAAAAAAAATCCCAAAAAATAGCGAGATATCTTTTTTGTCAATATCGCACACCCCTAGCAGGAACAGATATGTTCAAATACCAATTCTGCCTGGAGAGAACCAGTCGATTATTTTTTTCCGTTTTTAAGCCCTACTTTATGCAACTGACCAATATCGGTATCGGTATCGGAATCAGCCAGTAGCTGTTTGTTAAAATCAGTATCCGTATCGGCCAAAAAAAATCCTATCGGTGCATCAATAATAACACTTAAGCAAGGATGCTTTAAATTAACCAAAGTATCAGTAAAGACTTGTTGCAAAAAAATTTATTTCAAATAAATGCTTTTTTTTAACTTTCTATTCATGAAAAAATATGGAAAATTTATCATGGTTTCCACAAAAATATGAAGCAGCTTGTTTTCAGCTGTGATAATAACAAAAATGTTTCATGAGCAAATATATTATGGCATTATCTGAGAAAGGGAATGCACTTAATTTTCTAATTTTCATTTACATTGAATCTATAGTTATAGACTAGATTAATGTAACTAGTATAGTGGTTTTACCTGTGGTTACTATATGATCAGTGTTGGGGAATGTTACTTTTAAAAGTAATACATTACAATATTGTGTTACTCCCTAAAAAAGTAACTAATTACGTTTAATTAATTATTGCATTACTTTTTCTCATCTGACTCATTTTTCTCTCTTCAGAAACAAACAAAAAAAGAAACAAATGTCATGTTATCTAAAGTCATATTTACTTATTAGTGTGGTTGAATTGGATTATAAAAGATCAGCAGCAAAGACATTGATTAATAAAATGTGATTAAGTACATAATGGATATTTGTGTTATTTAGCCTAACATTTAAATATTGCAGGTTTGTGTCATATTCTGAGTTTACATTATACTGTTTTTATTCATTCTGAGAGATACTGAATCTGTTTTTGTGCAAGTGAGATAAGTAAATGCATGCTGACATTTAGTCTAGAACTATAGTAACCATCATGTTTACACAGTGCACATAAAGCCTCTGCACTAAACATGAGGACAGGAGAGCTGCCAGTCAATACATGGGAAACATTCTGGCATTAGTTATTTGAAAATGTAACTCAGATATTCTCTTGTAAATTAAAAAGTAATGTGTTAAGGTAATCTGATTACGTAACTTGTGTGACTTGTAATGCATTACCCCTGACACTGACTATGATCCTAATATAAATGCTATATAAAAACTATTTTACAATGCAAGAACTGTGGTAAATCTTCATAATGGAGCAGCAGACCATTCCAGGTGTGTGTGCAGTCTGAAACACCTTGTGCATCCTCATAAAAGGCTCTCTATTCACTCATGTGGTGGCAACAGGCTGCAGAATCAGACTGACCCAATTAAAACAGCGTCCTCAGCTCAGGGCCTCAAGGCAGCTTGCAGTTGTGTGGTTTCACTGATAAGCAACACGGAGCAAAGAAGCCGCTGTATTATTACCTGGCTTTTGTGCTGACACCCCCTTAAGGCCTCAATAATGGCAGCCACAACAGGACATTTGCAAAGGGTAATAAGCTCATTAACTGATTCAGTATGGATGTGGCTTTTTGTGTGCTTTCAATGCACCCCGCACCTTCTTGTCTGGATCCTAAAGGCTATTTTAGAAAACAGGTCATTGTAATA